>NHTK01006121.1:0-96378 GCA_002938355.1 Panaeolus cyanescens
CTAACGCCTTAGGTTTTTTGAGCGTGGTGCTCCGGCTTTCCATACCTAGCCGCTATTAGGCTAAGGTCATCAAAAGGTCATAAATTAAAATCATTTTTAATTAAATCAAGTTGAAAGTGCTTCAAAGCTTCAAGCTTCAAGACTCAAGTTATATCATAATTATCACTCCAGACCTACTCAAGCAATGCACCCGCATCAAGCTGTTTCAATGGAGAAATCCCAAGAGAAATTACATATTATTTATTGTATGGAAGAAGCAATCGATACGAAATCAAGTGGCCACCTATGACCACTGGCGGCACTATTATACATACTCCGCGTCAAACGACACCGCGCGATGAAACCTTTTAATCCAAACCCGAGCCAATTCCACCTGGCATCCGCACGTTTCGATTTAAATTAGGTGTCGTTGTCGTCGTAGTGGGGGTAGGCACCGTAGTTGGTTGCGGTCTTGTTCGACGCGCTTCTCGCGCTTGCATGGTCGCTTGCATTAGAAGCCCAAGAGTTGGGGGAAGTGGCCATGATGTGGTGTTCGGTAGTGGTAGGGAATTTCGCGAGGAGGGTTGGCGTGATACTGGAGGTGGTGTTGGGCTTCTCAAGCGAGTACGAATTAGGTCGAGCCGTAAGTCAAGAATGAGAGGGATAGTGCTCGAATCTACACGACTTTTCGTGTTTAACGGAACTGAAGATAGCTGAGGGGTTGTCGGGGTGTGTATTTGGAACGTTGGTAGAGTAGGGCTTGTATTCAGCACATGAACTACACCAGGGAGAAGGGGATCCAAAGCTTCGGAGGTAGGAGCGATCTCGTATAGGGATGTCTCATAGCTAATAGTGACAAGTAATATCTGAAGTGTAAGGATGACAAGGTCCAAGGCACACAACACCAACTTGCTGGGTATATACGCTGTTGCACACATGAGCTCACTTTCCGACGGCGATAAATATGATCAAGGAGGAACTTACACATGCCAATGAAATCGAGGATGATATTTCTACCTTCCTGTGCAGGTTTAGTTGAATGGCTCCACAAGCATGGGGCGTTTAGCAAAAGAACTAGCACATAGAAGAATTTCAAGGACCAGCCGCCTTCAAGCTCTATTGGAAGAGAGCAGTGGTGCTGTGTAACAAAACGGATGATATAAAGCCAGATGGATGGAAACAAGAAAAATGATAGGGCGTGTAGTTGATATAGCAGAGTATCAAGCTAGAGAAAGTATAAGGAAGATATCCAGAATATTAGATGCCATTTAAATCCTCACAGTTTGTATGAGGTGCTGCCTGTGATAAAAGAACTGCTTATGCATTATGACATTACAGTTGGAATGATGCTATATGTTCTTTCAATGTCAGTCCTGCATCATTCGTGGTGGTGGGAGGAGCAAGGGATGCTGCCAGTCAACAGCAGTCAACTCTGCCTTTCCTTTTCAAGAAAACCCCTAACTTCTTGCACCAAAAATAAATTATACACTTTGTAAATAAAAGTACTACAGAGATAGAAGGCGGAGTAATGAAAGGTCATAAAAAGTCCATTACAAGTCATAAATCATCTACGAGGTGAGTAAAGAGGTGCAACATCATGTTCGTCTTCTAACGTATCAAATTCGGATGGAGGGCGTTTCGTTTGAGTTTTATCTGCCATCCTACTCTCTTGTTCTTGTACCATGCTCTTTTCATCAGAAACAAAATCTCTATGTGACCATGTGCCGCCTCCATAGCCCTCTTCCATTGATGGTACTTTGGAGATGGAATTGGATCTAAGTGCATGGATCTTGGAATCTGAAGGTCCTCCTGGACGAGGAGCATCATAACCATGTTCGACGTAAGGATTGAATTCCTCTCCAACATCCCCAAAAGAGGTCCCGAGCGGAATATTGGTCGACGATCTCGTATCATCGTGAAGTTGCGCATATCGGTGTTCATGAACGCGGAAAGCCAGTTCAGTGTCCATGCGTGATGAGTGTCTTCCAGCTTTTTCATGTTCAACCTTATTGACAAATCGAGTGACGACAATAGCTCCGTCTGTGAAAGGTAAGTTGGGATATCTCTAGGGGCAAATTGACGAGATAGAGCACGCACATAATTCAATAAACAAAACCAAAAATGCGACGACTAAGTATATCCACTTGGCAACGTCTAGCAGCCCTTGACATTGATTTTGGCCTTGTACATTTTGTATAGCCGTTTGGCAAGCAAGTATTCTGGCTGCTCGAGATGCCTGAAGGATTTTGACGAGAAGATATGCAGCGATGCCGAGGTTTATGACGAAGTGCCCGTATAGTACGTAGCCATAGACTTTTATTATAGTGCGAAATTGTAAAAGTGCACCAAACAAGCTACGGTCCTCAGGTTTAAGTAGATATAATCTGCTAAATTGGCTTGTATACTCACCCGAACATAGAAGCAATGAGCAGTATTGTCTCCATGAGAGCAGCGAGAATAAATGCTGCATAAGTCGAACTGCTTGGACTAGAAACTAAGTTATTTTTTACAAAAGAAATTTGAGATCAGGATGGATTAAAGAAGTTGCAGAGGGCTTACTTGATACTTGGAACCACAAAACAATGGTTAAAATTCCAGCTACCAGACAGCCTAGTATAGACATAGATATAACACCCAGCCTAACTGGCAGGCAGCAGCAAAAGGTGTTCCCTCCACAAATCCAGGCTCTGTAACTAAAACTCATCTTGATTCGGGACTTTAGATATGAAATTGCTGGGATAATGGGGTCTGCATCAGATATTGAGTCAGTAGAGAGTATTCAGAAGAGTTCAGACGATGCACAGCAGCTACAAAACATGTTGGTGAGCTAAAATTAGATTGCTGGGTCTAATGGTGCTTTGTTTACAGTTGTTATATATTGAAGCTTCATGTTGCTTATTTTGGTATTGCTATTATAATAGTTGATCTTTCACCTTCATATAATTATGCCATCCTCAGCTCAAACGCCTATGGATGTGGATTCGGATACACGCGTAGGACAAAGTCGACCCCGCGCTTCCTCAGTGCCCATTCATCCTCCCACTTATAATGTCGGTTATATTTATTCGTCAGAAATGATGTCCCACTTCTGTCCTGGTCCTGATGGTCATCCTGAACAACCAACTCGTATACAAAGAATTTGGCAAAACCTTGTCCAACACCAGTTAACCAAGGAAATGAAATGGCTCCCCATCAGGGAAGTATTGAGGCATGAAGCTTTGCTTGTTCATAGTGAAGACCACTGGGATAAAGTAATTGCTATTCAGTGTATGTTACATTCAAGCTCAATTTTTATTGTAATCTTACGATATGTGGACGCAGACATGACGGATCAAGACCGTGCAGATTCAGAATCATACTATGACCAAATGTCCTTGTATGTCATGCAAGGAACTACACGTGCAGCTCTCTTGAGTTGCGGAGGTGTGGTAGAAGCCTGCCTGGCTGTCGCACGAAATGAGTTAAAAAGAAGTTTTGCCATTGTTCGACCCCCGGGGCACCATGCTGAACCTGATGAACACATGGGCTTTTGCTTCTTTAATAATGTCGCCGTTGCCGCGAAAGCAGTTCAACAATGCACTCCCCTGAAAAGAATATTGATCTTGGATTGGTAAGGTTGTCCCTATATTATATCAACAATTATCTCAGGCAAATCACCTAGGGACGTTCATCATGGTAAGAGAGTGACCTTACCCATCCTTACTTTAACAACCTAAAAAAACTAGGTAATGGGACTCAACGTGCCTTCAATGACGACCCGTCTGTATTATATATCTCTTTGCATCGTTATGAGCAAGGTGCTTTCTATCCAACGGGTCCTTTTGGGGCAGCAGACTCGTGTGGTGAAGGTCCAGGATTAGGATAGTAAGGCATTGACACCTTTCTAAATTCCGATCGCTAACTGTTTCTCAAGTTCAGTAAATATTCCGTGGCCTTGCAAAGGAATGGGTGATGCAGAATACATCTATGCCTTCCAAAAAATTGTTATGCCCATCGCGATTGAATTTGCCCCAGAATTAGTAATAAGTGCGTGCAAGCATCGTCAGCCTTATTTGTTTCTGACTATTGTCAACCTAGTTTCTGCCGGCTTCGATGCAGCTAAAGGCGATGATCTTGGAGAATGCCTTGTTACCCCTGCTGGATACGCACATATGACTCACATGCTTGCAGGTTTAGCAGGGGGACGTCTTGTCGTAGCGCTCGAGGTAAGATTTATGTTCATATCGACATTTTGTCTTTTGACCCTGTCAATTCAAGGGGGGCTATAATCTAGATTCGATATCATCCTCAGCACTCGCAGTTACAAGAGTGTTGCTTGGACAAGCACCAGATGAGCTCCCTCCCTTGGTTGCTAATGAATTTGCTACAGAAACCATTTGGCTCGTCGCTCTAGAGCAGAGCAAGTATTGGAAATCTGTGGATCCCAAAGCATGCGAACCGCGTGAAGGTAAATTCTGCTTCGAGGATATTTGGAAACTCACTCATCAATGTTTTAGAAGTGGAATCAATCAGCTTTTCGATACCAGGTCAGGGGCCACATACCTAAGAGTGTGCCGAGAGATATTTATCTACTTTTTCTTGTCCAGAAATCCTCAAAGCGCACCGCCAGTATTACCTGGCCAAATCCCACGGGATGTTCCAAGTTCCAATGGCTACACCAGAACTTGAAGAACTCTATTCATCACAAATTATGTGCTCGTACGCGCTTTTAGCACCTTGCAAAAGCAATACTTATCTATCTTTTTTTATCCCAGGTCGGACCTTTTCCAAAACAAAACTCTCATCGTATTCGTTCACGAGTTGTGAGTGTTCCTTATTTTGCGCTGAACCACCTGCTTATCATATGCATTGCAGCGGAAATTTGAGGATGGAGCTGGAGTCATCTGCGACATGTGACGTGCATATTGAAAAGTCCTATCTGGTAGGCTAGCGTTGTCCTGTTTTTCACGCATTTTCTAAAATTCTGTCTAGATTGATTTCTCCAAGGAATTGATTACATGGACTAAAGAAGCCAAATATGCATTGCTTGATATTAACCTCTATCCCAAGCCCGCTGTTGGCATGGCGGTACGTTTTCTAGCTTTACTTCTCGAACCGAGCCTTATTCTTGCTACAGAAATCCATGGAGGAGGCAGGGAGGCTGGTCATGACATACCTTTGGGATAACTATATCCAGTAAGCATTGATCCAGGTTTTGAACTTGGCCTAACAGCAGAATCTAGAATTTCAGCAGCCGAAAAAGTGGTCTTCATCGGGCACGGTCCAGGTTGCAAACCCCTTGTTGATCTTCTAAATCGTCGAGGTATATCCACTCTCAAATTTCTTTGGCCGATAGCTCATTGTAACGCTTAAACAGTAACCTCGGCTGTGAAGATTGTACGAGGAATAATACAAGTGGTCGGATTTCAGAAGTACCCATCCTATCCTGTCAACGAAGATGCTCGCACTTGGTATCACAAGGTTCGTGTATACTCGATGAGTAGAATATGGTAATTATTTGACGACTGGCCTCAGAATTCGCTTGTAATTTTACCCTCAACTCACCCAATGATGGGCCCAGTGGTCAAGCCCCGCGATATGCGAAGACATCATAGAATCATTCCGATAGGTAATGTGCCCACAGAACTGATATTTGAACTTGAATCACTCAACGCAATCGTAGATGAAACAAGACAAATTCGGCTCATCACAAAAGGATTACCTGCAATTAAGGATTACACAGAAGAACTTTTGCGAGGTTCAGCTACGAATTGAGCAACTCCAACTTCAATTCCCGACATCTATTTAAATTTTGTTACCCATAACTTATTCCCCTCGCTTCTTAAACCATCAATTCCACTCGACCTTGCAGTGGCGAAATTATTGCTGCCACCTTACTCTCAAACTCAAGGATGGTACCTCCCACTGTAGCCACAAGGTCAGGAGCACCTGGGTGTAGCCCTAGCAGCCGCTCCAAGTTGACAGATGCCAATGCAATCGCTTCACGATCTGTAATTCGACCATTGGACTCCAGAGCGACCTATCCCGTCGTTAGCACTAAATTGAATATCGGATAACATCACATTACCCATGAAGCGTCAAACCGCAGATTCCTAGAACTCCACTGTTCCTCCACTCCAATGCCTACTACGACATTATGTTCTTGTAAAACGGAGATTGCGTTTTTAGGGGTGAGCGGCGGGCCGGGAAGGCTGTATTACAGGGGTTATTTAGATATACGACATGTCCAGAAAAGGGGAGGAGCGTACATTCGCCTAGATTTCCATGTTCCTGGGAATGGTCTTGATGGCCTTAAAATGACACCAATTCCAGCTTCACCGATTTCCTTGGCAAGTAGATGGGCTTCGTTAGCACCTGCGAAAGTCATCTGGATAGTGTTTCCTCGTTCGATTTCCACCTCCCGTTTTATAGATATCAAAGTAGCCATAATGTCTGCACTTTGAACCTGGATGACAAGAGGTAGTTTACCCTGTTGGAAGAGCAGCTATCTGTGAGATAAAAAGGCTTGCTGACTTAGGGGAAGAGACTGACATCTGCAACCTGTTCAAAGAAGACCATCTGTGAACCCTTTGCTCCTCCGCTGAGCAAGCTGCGCAATGCACCTATTTGAGTGCTGATGCTAGCTTTGGAAGAATCAATTTCAATGTGAAGAGAGGTGACCTCCTGCACAATAGCGCCGCGAGCAAGGCGGTGAGGTGCTCCCGTTCTGAACGCTACTCCAAGCCCGGCCAGGAAGCCTTTTGAGCTCGGGGCGCTAACGCCGATAGTAACACCCGATTTATGAGCGATCCTTTAAGATTGCGCATAGTAAGTTTAACGAAGAACCAGGACACACATACACAACTCACAATGCGTCTCGCGTAGAAAATTGCAGGCCATCCACCGCCCTGATGAGCGCCCCTTCCCCTGCAATGGAAGGCGACTCTGTCAGGAGAATGTTGTTCACAACTCCATCATTCGTTGACGATTCTGCGTCGATATGGTTAAGTGCCAGATGACTCCCAAAGCTCAGCAAAGAGGGTCTTTCAAAATGTTTCAGAGCACGGCTTGAAAAAAATATATATCGAGACTCACGAAATCGACCCTCCCTGAAGATCTACTTTGTGTGCTGAACTGTAATTCCCAGTGCCACAGGAAACTCCTGCACCAATGCATATAATCTCAGCCCCTTGAATCAGAACATCTACTGCTCCTTGAGATTTGGATGTCATCTCCTGAATGTCATAACCATTGCGAGTGAACACTTTGCTGACGTTGGTAAATAGAACAATGTCGCCTGTTTTTGTCGTCTCGAGTGGAGGGAGTCCGTCATACTTGATCGCATCTTGTTTTTCTTTGCTAAAGTTAGGAGTGCTCGGCCGCCTTTGAAGTTGGTTGGACTTCTTGCTGACGTAGGGCTTTTCAAACTGAGGGATACCGTCAATAAAAACCTGCCTGGGTGCAGCGCCGAGGGAAAGGGGATGGCTATCCCAAATCACAATATCTGTCCAGCAGTTACAACCAAAATAGTCGAGTTGAGAAAGTTCACATACCAGCGTCATGACCTGATGTATGCATTAGTATCCCAGCGCAACCCGAAGAGACGTAATGCCTTACCAGGTTTGATAAATCCAACACGATGGTCGTATCCCAATACTTCGGCTGGCGTGGAGATGACCGAGGATAGGGCAAGATTATACGGAAGACCGTAATAATGTGCTTGTTGAGCTTCGAATAAAAGATGTCGTGAGTTTAGAACAGGATGGTCGCTCTTCATGACGACTCTTAACCCGTTATCCGCCAGAATGGCTGGAGCGAACTCGGAGCCGCGGTATGCTTCTCTCTTGTAGCGTGCATTTGTCGCAAATAGGGCAACAGCGGGGGTTTTTCCTGTGGGTGCTTCCTCAGACAAGTGATCATAAACCAAATAGTTTATACAAACCATAAGCCTTTTTGAGGAGATTGGGGACAAGATATGTTTCATGGGCGTGATGGAATGCAGCAATTGAAAACTTGAACTCGTTGGTCAACTAAAATGCGCAACACAGATGGGTTCAGCAGAGGTTGATATCTGTCTCAGTACGTGCTAAAAACGTTGACTTACTCTGACCATACCATCAAGGTCGGTAGCTTCGTAACAATGGTTGTGGACCTGCGATAGGTTGCGATGAGCCAGTCATCCCATGCTCGACGTAAACAGGTATGCGGGATCACTTACCTTAACACGGCCTCTTAAAACATCGACAAGTGCTTCCCATTGTAGGTCTTCAGGAAAATCGCCCAAACCATTCCACTCTCCTTTCAGGGCTTTCGCGCAATACGAATCTTGCTTGTTTTTTATGACCCGGGCAGAGTCATAACTAGAGCGATTGTCGGGGCGTTAATAACTCGCGATATAATCGAACAGATACCAAGGCATACCCTTGACGAAACGCCCAAATAGTATCCATACGAGTTCCGGAATAAACTCTGCCTGTTGTCGAATCATTTGAATAAATGGGCCCCATGCATACAGCCAGTGTGAATACGTACTTGGATTCTCGCCTACAGTTCGGCGAAGAGCATTGGTCAGTAGGTCTTATAAATTCCAGATTTGACGAAACAAGTACCGCATGCGTGTCTGCGGGCGCCAGGTCAGCCAGTGTGACCCAATCAATGATATGCGACAGAGACTGCTCACTTCATTTGCCTCCATCGAGGCGGTAAAATATCATGGCCATCGGTTCCGTTTAATGTGTGAGGTGGTTCTAATACCATCGAGGATGAAGACTTCTCTTTAGTAGGTCGAAGTTTGATGGTGAATGCCTGGCCACCTATAGTTGTATTGAGGATGACGGAATACGCAGACAAGCACGATCTATCATCCCACCTATAGCATCTGCGGAGCCAGGAAGAACGTTGGCTGTTGTAACTCCACCAGAAATAGAGAGGCGGTATGCATCATCATGTGTGTTTAAACCATCCAAGCTCCGAAGCCACGGGAGAACCAATCCCTTCAACGAATTGGTATCGTCAGATCCTCGAAGTGCCGGCGCACTGTCAACACCCAAATGGGAATGCATGTCGACGATACTGGCAGTTTTAAAGGTTTAAGCGTGAGCGTCTAAGAAACAAGTTAAAGCAAGTACCCCGGAGTGACCCATGCACCTTCTGCATCGATTATATTCAGGTTATGATATTTGGTTAGGAACTTATCCTTGATGCTGCCCGCTTCCACGATGACACCACCATCGAGAACAATGTCGCCATGCAGGATCTCAGTACCAGACCCACCACCAGTCCAGATAGTGGCGTTGATAATGAGAGTCGGCGGAGTACCTGGTTCAAAACGATCAGAGGTTTTACGCAAATGAAAATCAGCTGGTGGTCCTGGAAGCACGTCAAGGGCCTGGCATTTGTGAATGATTTCTTTAGCATTGATAGGGACAGTAGACTCTTCACGATGATGACCTAGAGAATACGAGAAAGTTGTGATAGTCACAACGGCCAAGGAAGCGGCTACAAGCAGTGACTGAAAGAGAACCTTGCGGGAACTCCGTGGACGGTAATGCTGCTGCTTCTCCATGGTGGTGGAATAACAAAAGAGGGCAACGTCAAGAGTTGTTGAAATTGGGAGTTATAATTATGAATTTAGTCACACACAACATTTCAACAGTCATTTTCGTGATTAGTACACAAATGTAACTCCTTCAAGTTACTTCTTCCATGGCTGCCACCAATAAACCACCTCCTGTTGTACTTCCTTCGTCTTCAAATAACATTATCATAAGTCCTACACAGGTAAATATCTGATATAAATTTATTTCTAATGTTCTCATACGAGGCACAGCGAGGGAATCCTGTGTTGGAATGCATCAAAAATGTTGGCAAGGAATTTGGTGACATTGTGGTGGATTATCAGGTTGGAAGGACAACTGGAGTGCTTTTCTTGAGGTTTGTCATTATCTGGAAATGAGTTCTACTACCAATGACCCCTTGATTCTCAGTCTGAAGTACCATCGTCTGCACCCAGAATACATCCACTCACGTATCGAAAGGTTGGGTCGAAACTATAACCTGCGAATTCTGCTCGTTCTTTGCGACATTGTGAGAATAACACCCTCCTGTCTTTCAGAATTTCTTACCAAGTTTAGACAGAACATCGTGAACCCATCAGGGAGCTGACCAAGGTCAAAATCGTTCCTTCTATTTTTATCGTTCCTCAACGGAAGACTTACCGGTTGACCTATGTGCAGACCTGTCTCATCAATGATATCACAATCATTGTTGCATTTTCGTGAGCCGCTGAGCGCCTTGCTGCCATCAATTCATCATGATCTCAGTGTTCTCCTATTTTAGCTTTGACGAAGCAGGTCACTATCTGGCCACCTTCAAACAATTTGAATTCAAACCGCCAAATCTGATAAAGGAGCGAGTAGACAAGGATTACCACTCCATGATCCGCACCACCCTAACTTCCATCGGTCGAGTGAACAAGACTGATGTTGAGACACTGCGAATTAATTTTGGGGTATGTAGCCCACACCCAACTCTCAATTCTTCTTAATGTTGACTTATTACCTGCTTTCTTCAATGCTTGCGTATTAATTTAGAGTTTGGCCGAAATATCAAAGGCAAGCCCCGATCAGCTACAAAATCTACCAGGTTTTGGAAACGTCAAAATAAAAAACATAAGTAACGCTTTCGGGAAACCCTTCCGAGATCAAACCACTTCCAGACATTCAGCAAGTGCATTCATACAGGCCGCAGCGACGTCCAGAGCATCCGAATCCGATGGGGCTAATGACGCGGACAAAGACGTCTCCTTTACTGTCTCGTAACAAGAGCAGGTCGTTCGAGTTTGGTTGTAGGCAATATAGCATTGAAGGAGTACCATCCAACAATCTACGTTTCAAATCTAAAGTCGTAGAAATAGGTACTGTATTATTATGGCGACAAGCATGTGCAAAACAAAGCGAGGTAGTATGATACATTATTGCGGGTATAAAATTAAGAGAATCAAGTGTAGCCATGTGCTGGATTATTTCTTCCTAAAGTACTGAGCAAGTGTTTTCGTTTTGTTTTCCGAGTCATTCTTGATCCATATATCACGTTGGTAGTGAATGTTCATGGACAAAGCTTTGATGCAACCTTTCGTTCGCGAGCGTTCTAAGTGAGTAGCACGAGCATCGGCTGAAGGAGAATTGCCAATGAGTAGAGAAGGTGATAATAGCAATAAGGCCACCCACATATTTTAGAATGAAGTGCTTCCATGTCGTCACGAAGCGCTTTCAACCCTTGGAGTGGTTTCACAACCAGATGATCCTTTCCTGTTTGACGTTTCTTGTGTTCATGTCGCTCTTCGTTCACATATCCTCTAATGTCGGATATGGCGACACCAAGGATGGTGACATAGAAACCCAAGTTGACATAGTCAGTTTCTTTTGAAATAACGAATTTGCTTGGATAGTCCAGGCTTTTTTGGAATTGTTTCCGAAGGTTTTCGATTGGTGGTTTATCCGAATAGGTAGACTGGAAACAAACATTGTAAACATGTAAACTGGGGGCCAAACGTCAAAACTCACAGGGTTCACGACCGGTTGATCTACAATAATGCAGTACGCGACGTAGTTGGCCACCCGGCGGGTGACATTGGAGCCTTGAGCTAGAAGTAGCACTGCGCTGCACTGGACACTTGCTTCTAGCGTAAAGATGAATTCCAAAATCCTTGAACAGATCTCTATTTCCTAAATACAGACGTGTCTGAGGTCCTGTCAATGTAATGTATATAACCCGCACCTTGGACCTCTCCGCTCCTGCTTTATTACAGATCAAGTCGAGAAGTCGAATAACATCTTGTTGATTGTCCGGTGCGGTGGTGATGTCAAGACCAATGAGCAATAAAGCAATCACGAAGTTGGGGGTTTCATGGTCAATCAATTTTCCGTGACTGCAAAAAGAAATAAAGAGATAAGAACATCACACAACGGAATCGCAGTTGCACACACTTAGCCAACAAACCGATCATAGTGGTTAAGCAGAAGAGAGCCTCTTCTCGATCTTCAGTGGCAACGATGCCAACGCGACTGGTTGAAGGAGGCGTCCATTTTTGAGCGCTCAGAATATTGGAATCTGCTCCAAGATGCTGAAGAATGGTCAACATTCTGTCAAAAGAGAATGTGGGCAGGGGTAGTTCTTTTGTCGACAACCACTCCATCGTGCTTTGCAACATCTGAAATTGTTTTGACGAGATACCTGTATAACAATTAGTTTCAATAAATGGTGCCGTGCAGTTTATTTGTACCCAAGTTATCATACATGCACGAGCCAATGATATTTTCGAACGGCTGTACCGGGTCAAATGATTCTGGTTCCACAGCAGTGCTAAAGTCAGCCCGTAAAAGGATGTCAACACAACCTTCATCTAGACGGCGTTAGTGGAGTGCCGCAGAGCATAACATAACATTTCTCACCGGCCTGCTCGATGAACGAGTTGATGGTGTTTGCAAGATTAGACTTGCCCGGGAGTCGGTACCCTTGCAATCGGACAGCATCGACCTCCATGGAATGAGGGTCTTCTCTCCAGAGACATATCCCGCGAGGCCGTTGAAGTTCAATATCTTCTTCCTTGATGGCAACATCCCTTTGAAGAATTCCTACAATCTCTTTCCCTGTGTCACGACATTCCTCTTCCGAGTTGGTACGTCTCGCACGAGGTTTTGTTTGGAACAAGTCCTCGCTTTGTAGAGCGAGGTTGACAGCGTCCGTGACCTGTAGTCCTTCGTCATCAGATTCTTCGTCGGACATGCTCGCATTGAACAAGTCTATCGTCTTTGCGGTAGCATCGGCACGACGGATTGCATCACTCCCAATACCTTTTTTTTCCGCGGCCTTTTTCTCTCTCAGAAGGGCATCAAATGGACTGGGTTTCTTTTTGGCTGGAAGAAATGGGGGGATCGTTTGATTCTCTCGCTGAACGGGTGACGCATTCCGCTTCCGCAAGCCGTAACGCGACAAACAGCTATCTGTCTCACGTTCAACGGTATCACTGCATATACAATCAGCTGCGTGTGGTGGCTTTGTAAATGAAAGAGTCACACACCGAGAAGGTATCGGCAATAGGGTAAATGGGATGTCTTCCTCATCACTATCATCATCGAGTTCTTCTTTAAATTCAACGGGGGTTGGTTCAGGACTAGAGTGGACTGCAGCATATGCACGTTGCTTTATTTTCTCGATAATCTGAGCTGTTTTAGCAGTAGCATCGAGAGCAACGGGTGTTGCGGGCATGCTTAACGATTGCTTTGAAGACGAAGAAATTGCAGGAGACACCTGGCTAGAAGGTATAGGAGATGTAGGTCCGCTAGAATAAGATGATAGCTCATCGGGCCAGGGCTGTTCCAAGGCTGACTGCAAATCGTTGACATTTGACTCCGTTGCGGGTAACTCCTCTTCATCCGACTGACTACTAGGAACCAAGTTAGCCTCTGAGTAAGTGGTCTCCTGTCTCGGTGACAGTCTTGGTTTCTTCTTATTTGGACGCTTCGGCTACAAAGTCGTAGTTTAGAGCAAAATGACATTACCCTTGAGCGGAAAGCATACCGTCACAGGTAAAACCGACGCTTGATTGATGTCAGAATTTGGAATGTTTTCGGCGCGCGTTTCAGGAGAATGAGAGCGTTTCCGTGACCCTTTTTTCAACGGAGCTGAAGGAAGCTTGGTTGTAGAGTTGGATGTAGTGACTTGTGCTGACGGTTCAGCCTGAGAACTAGTTGCTACCAAGGGACTTGTTGAAACAGTTTTGTGAGACGTTTTGAGTGCACGAGAGAAAAAAGCAGTCAATGGCTTTTCTCCGCCTGAAGTTTTTTTTCTGTCTTTGGGTGGCATGTTCGTTTCAGTTGAAAGGGAAAGCAAAGACTTGTCAACGTTTGTGACGGCATTCATTATATGTAACAGTACCACATGATTTGTGACTAGGGCGAATGTGACGCCTAATTAACCAGAGAGAAACTCGACCATTTTTCTTTGGGCTGATATGATAGCAACGACTCTGCTGCCTTGGTTCAATAAATCACCTCCCCTAGTTGCAACCAAATCTAAATCATGGTCAGATATATCTAAACCGAGCAATCTACGCATGTTTGTCGTTCCAAGGGCCAGCGCCTGTTCTTTGGACAGGCGATTTCCGCTGTCAATCGCCACCTTGAAAATGTTCACATCATAAAAGGATCCATGTACAGATAAGAAATCTCTTACTCTAGTAACCTCAAATGGCAAGTTTCTGGCATCCCAGACGTGTTCGCATCCAAGGCCAACCAAAACATTGTGGGCAAGAAGCTCTGTGACAGCCGTGTTATTCGTAATGGGAGGACCTGGTAAACTAAATTCGCAGTGAGAGTTATGTAGATGTGATCATCACGTTCCTTGTTTTGCTTACATGCGTCGGCTCTCCCATGAGTAGGGGAATGGGCGAGGAGGGTTCAATATCACTCCTATTTCCGCTTCGGCAAGTTCCCTGGCTAAGAGGTGCGCTTCAGCACCACCCGCGATTGTCATCCGTATCTTGCTTTGAGCGTCGACATCTATTTCTTTCTTTAGAATAATCAAAGTCGCGATGATATCTGCCTCGTGCGTTTCAACAACCAATGGTATTATACCCTAAGAACCACTTTAGTGATAAAAAGTGACAAGTGTCAACTTCTCTTACCTGTCTGACTTGACTAAACCAATGCCCTGCTTCACCCCCTCCCGAATTGTGAAGCATACGACGCAGTGCTGCAATCTGTGTACTTACACTATATCCAGGGAAGCGGCCAATTGATACATGTACCGCTGTAACTTCCTGGACAATAGATCCTCTTTGTAGTCTACTGTGAGACCCGAGGCGAAGTGCGGTAGCAAGGCCGATGAAAAAGGCGTCATGGCTAGGTGCCGTGATTCCATATGTGACCTAAATATCAGTAAGCAGCTTTAGATATGGTCCGTTTATTATGTCAGTTAAAGTACCATACCCCTGCGCGATACGCCAGACTGAAAGGGTCAGTTAGAGAATACGACTTGACATATACTTAACACGCAACCTACAAAGCATCCCTTGTACCAAACAATACGCCATCTACAGCCCTGGGTATAAAGGTGTCACCGCCTAATATGTCCGGCATCTGCTTTTCCAGTGGATCGAGTACAGGACCATCGTTCGTGGACGGTTCTTGTTCAATCGTATTTAAGCCCAGCTGAGACCCAAATGAAACGAGACCTGGCGTTATCGAGCCACCTTCAAGATCTACCAATTTCACAAGTTCCCCTGGAGCCTTGTTCGAAAAACCAGAGCACTCTCCGAGGCATACTGCGGATCCGCCGCGAAAAATAGCGTTGCCTGGGGCTTCAACATGCGTTGATTGAATGGCACCATTGACAGTTTGATAAATGGTCGATACGTTAGTGAACCAGGTATATCCAGTCCATTCAGGCTGACTGGGTTCCAAGGGAGGCAAACCATCGTATTGAACAGCCTTTTCAGCGTCATCACCAAAGTTTGGAACCTTGGGGGTCCGCTGGAAATTGCTTGGCTTTTCAACGACAATCCCTGGCGGTATTTGAGGGATACCATCGATTAAAACCTGAGTTGGAGTTGCGCCTAGCGCAAGAGGATGGCTATCCCAGATTACGAGGTCTGTCAGAGGGAGAGAGTCAATGATGAAAATACTGTCGTCATCTGCTGCTTGGCTGGAATCTTACCAGCGTCATAGCCTTTCCCCGAAGAAAATGGTGGTCAACGCACACATCAACACGAATGAACTGGAAAACGTACCTTCTTTGATGTACCCAATTCTGTGGTCCATGCCGAGCATTTCTGCAGGGGCAGTTGTGACAGAAGCAATCGCAAGATTTGGCGGGAGTCCGTAAAAGAATGCTTGTTGAGCTTCGTACAAGAGATAACGGGAATTTATGAAAGGGTGATCACTCTTGAAGGAGGTCAGCTTCAATTGATGCACGTATTTGATTGCGAATGTCAATGGTTTATACCTTCATCACAACTTTCAGGCCGTGACGAGCGAGAACCTTAGGAGCAAATTCAGACGATCGATAAGCTTCAAGTTTATATCTGGAATTCTATGAGACATCGAACACGTAAAAATAATCAACACATTACCTTCCTGCAGAAGCAAAGAGAGCGAGAGCAGGAGGATTTCCTGATGACAAACCTGGATTAGCCAGATATATCTGCACAGTAATCAGATTGAAACCAACCGTATGCCGCTTTAATGCGCTCTGGAATAAGGTATGCTTCACTTGCATGATGAAATCCCGCAATTTCGAACTTGAATTCGTTGGACAGCTAGATTGATGTCGTTTGCATTGCTAACGAAATGAAGAGACGTCAATGTCAACATACCCGAATCATAGCATCAATATCCATGGCGGAATAGCAATGAACATTGAGCTTCGTCGCGCTATAAGATACATATACTTCAAAGGTAGGCAACTGACGCTCACTTTTACTCGACCCCTAAGCACATCCACGAGTGATTCCCATTGCAAGACTTCCGGAAAGTCACCTAGTGCATTCCAGCGTCCACTTAGCGCAGCGTCGCAGAACTCGTCTTGTCGTTTCTTGATCTGACCGGCAATGTTATAGCTATAAAAAGGGAAGATGAAAGATGGTCAAGAAATAATCAGGAATATGTCTCCATGGGTCAGAACATACGCTTGCCGCATGGACCAAACAGTGTCCATACGTACATCGCCGAATGTATCCTCTGTCAACGTGAGCATGTTATCTTGGGACAGTGGAGCAGTGGAACCTACTGTCCATAAGATTTTCGCCTTAATGCCGTTAAAACGCGTCAACTATGGAAGAAGTGCTTAAGGTTGATTGGACTGACCGCATGCATGTCTATTGACACAGATAGATTTTAATAAGCAAAGAAGAACAAACCAGAAAATGAACCAAATGTCATACTTCATGTGTCGCCATCGGGGTGGAAGATTCGGGTTTGGGAAAGACTGGTTGATGTGATAAGGGGGCTCCAAAATCATAGAAGTAGAGGACTTCTCAGCAGTTTCTCGCAGTTTAACAACATAGGCTTGTCCACCTTTAAATGAAGACTTTAGTCATGTCCCACTATATCATGCCATGTTGCTACGAACCGATTGCTGCTGCTGAGCCTGGTAAAACAAGGGACGTCGTCACTCCTCCAGAGATTGAGAGCAGATAAGATTCATCATGTGTGTTTAAACCGTCTACACTTCTGAGCCAAGGATGTACCGTTCCCTTCAACGAGTTGTCGTCGATGGCCCCTCTCAATTCCGGAGAAGGGGCGTTGCCAATATGCGAATGGCCGTCAACAAGGCCAGGCGTGATCCATGCCTCTCGTGCGTCAAGTTCGATTAGCCGTCCATCGTAGCTTGTGTTGAGCCATGGGCCTCCCAGTCTGCCAATAGTCTTAATGAGCCCGTTGTCAATGAGTATATCGCTACGGATAACTTCTGTTCCATTGTTTCTCCCGGTCCAAATTTTGCCATTTCGGATAAGAATGGGGCGGGTTCCCTCCTCAAAGCGATCAGAGCGAGAGCGGCGGGCGTAAATAGTACCGCTTGGCTTTAGAGTGAGTCCACGACATTTTTCAAGGATTTCGCTCGAATGGGGAGGGGCAGCAGCAGCTCTCCAGCTATCTCGCCCCAGACTGGTGACGGCGGGTTGAAGAAAAATTAAGAAAATGGCACCAGAGAGGTATATAAAAGCCCATATGCATAGAGAGAGATCGAGTCTACAGTAAGACATGTTGTAGAAAGAGGAAGTCTGACTGGCGGGGACCAGGGGGCTCTCATATACTATGCAGCGTTTTGACCTCGTGTTTCGAGTGATTAAAAGAGCGAGGTCACTTGAAGGCGCGTGGGGAGGGCCGAAATTTACAAAGTCTCAGTGAAAATGTGACCAATAAAAACAGATATTATGGGTTTGTCCACATTTTGGATCTTGAGCGTATGCAGCGTCCGTGACCGAGCAATGAACGTTGTAAGTACTAGTAGGAGAAAAATATCAATTGCCAAGGTTGTGACCGCACATCATTGATCATTTGTTTGACTCTGACTGCATCCACCACTGAGCTCATACCCAAAAGCCGGACTTCTTTTTCACAATGCCACCTAAACGTATCACAGACACGAATATTGACTCTGATGACTCTGATATATCACTGGACCTTGATACGTCTGGGAAAGGGAAAGGCAAGGCGAAAGCGAAACCGGGAGACAAGCAACGAGCAGACAAAGGGAAAGGGAAGCCCAAAGATGTTGTAAGTAATTATTATATATCAGTTCGACTGTAAAGTTTTATTTCAACATTTATCAGCAAGCTTATACTTGGGAAGCCTCGTTTGCCCGTTCTTGGGAGACAGTTCAAGAGGATGAGGCAGGAAGTCTACAGGTTTCAGTGGAAGACTTGATGGCTCGTGGACGACGGCGTAGGTCCGTCATCCGTCATGGTTTTCTTGTCCAACGTTTCATGAACCTTTTTTTCATCAAGATTACTCGGCCCATCCTCTGCTATTCGTCGTACCATTATCCGACATCTAGTTCTTGTACTTGATCTGTCTGCATCCATGATGGACCGAGATATGCGGCCAACACGGTTTGACTTAATGCTGCAATATGCGCGTGAATTCGTTTCAGAATGGTTTGACCAGAATCCTCTTGGACAAATTGGCGTAGTTGGAATGAGAGGAGGTCTAGGAGAGCGCATCGGGGAGATGTCAGGTATGTATGCAACAAGTAACACTGACACGAACAATTCAGCATTCATCAACAGGAAACCCGCATGATGTACTGCGTTCCATATCCGAAAGGCACAAGTTAGAACCTGCTGGAGACCCGAGTCTGCAGAACGCAATCGATATGGCTCGGAGTTCCATGAAGTACGTTTCAACAACATTCTGTTATGGCATTGTGTTAATCACGACGGTTTAGCCACCTGCCCACTCATTCTTCTCGAGAAATTCTGATAGTTTTTGGTTCTTTAACCACGTGTGACCCAGGGAACATCCACGATACACTCGACACTTGCATAAAGAATAAAATACGCATATCTATCGTCGCTTTGGCTGCAGAGATGAAGATTTGCCGTGAACTATGCGACAAAACTGGCGGTACGTCAATTGAATACTACATTCATCAATATACACATTGCCCCTTCTAACATAATTATAGGTCAGTTTGGCGTTGTCATGAATGAAGGACACTTTAAAGATCTTCTGTTTGAACTTGTTCCGCCTCCGGCTCAGAAAGCTCTAGGCAGATCATCCATTCCAGCAGGCAACCCATCTGCAGATCTTATGTTGATTGGATTTCCAACGCGACTTCCAGACACGTCACCTGCGAGCCTCTGCGTATGTCATTCAGAAATGAAAAGTCAGGGCTTCTTGTGTCCGCGTTGTCAGTCGAAAGTTTGCGACGTTCCGACCGACTGTGATGTCTGTGGTCTGATGATCGTTAGCTCACCACATCTCGCCCGTTCCTATCACCACCTGTTTCCAGTTAAGGCATATGAGTCGATGTATGTTTTCTTCTCTCAACTTCAACATACAACTAAAGTCTATCATGTTCAAGACAGAGTATCGCTGACCCCCCTCTCACCACCACCTGTCATGCTTGTGCCAAGGCATTCCCAGACAAGGCAATATCTGCGAGAGAAGGAATTAGTCCAGTTGGTCGCTACCGATGTCCAGAGTGTCAGCATGATTTTTGCTCGGAATGTGATATCTTCGTGCACGAGGTGGTACACTGTTGCCCTGGCTGTGGGAAATGAATACATATATAAAAGAAATATACATACTATTAAAAACTCTATGTACGTACACAACAGACCTATTGGACTATCTACATGGGTTCAGATATCGTGAACGTCATCAAAGAAATATAGGCTGTGTATATTATGGCGGTTATAGTAAATCGTAAGGGAGCATGAAGCTGCATGATAATGTCCGTAAGGTGCGAAACCCAGTTTTCATCTGTGGCGTGTCGTAGATTGCACAGTGTGGTGATTATCTTCCAAATTTTCTCCGTCTTGGTCTTCTCTGAATGGGTCCATTGAACGTCTTGTTGACGTGGATTGCCGGCCTTTTAACAGGTAAGAGTCATACATGGCTTCTTCGTCGTTGCGAGCAAGACCTGCACTTTCGTCATTTGATCTGCGTGTTGGAGGACTCTGAGAGCGAGCAAGGCTGCTGAATTTGCCTTTCGGTAATTCTTTGTGAAGCGGGTGTTGATGGTGGTCGACGTCTTCATCTTCCCCGTCGTCTTCATCATCACTAGCATTACCAACTGCCCAGAGCACAGAACCCTCCCCTGCTACCATCTCGTCATCGTCCTCAACTTCATCTCCAGTCTGCTTGGGTTGCACAGGAAGACGCCTCCGTGGAGTTGACGCTCTGATTTTTCCTGTGATCGGCTCAGGTTTCTTATGGGTGAGCAGTACCACTCCACCGATGAGGACGATGATGGAGGCGAAGATGAGAAACAGCGTCCACGACTGGTAAGCTTGAACTTCATCATTGAATATGAGCGAGTTCAGCCATCTGTAGCTGGGGTGAGTTCCAAAGTTGTATCCGATGAAGAAGGAACGAACCCTGTTGCTGTATAAACGCCATAAAACACAGGAACGACAAGGGTCGAATCGTAGACTTTAAGTCCTCGGTTTAGACATATTATCTGAAGAACTGCAGTTAATGCCAGCAGAAGGATGGTGAATATGGGAGCGACGTGGCCAAATTGATTCCCTGGATTTTTGTGTGACAATGATCCCGAAATCAATTTGACGCTATGGGTGCTATAAGCATGAATAAAAATAGTGATCATAAGGTACGTACGTTGCCTTAGCGAAAACCAAGCATCCACCAGCAAGCGCACCCCCGCAGCACGCCCAACCAATGCCTAATGTCCACGCAACCTGCTTATCGTCCTTTGGCCCCGCCCATTGTTCTAGGCGGTCCGTGGTCCAAGATATCCCCGTGTCCCATATATATTTGATGAATATTAATAAACCAAACACCTTGCGCAACCAGCCTTTCCGAATGAATGATGGACTCTGAGCGGATCCCTGCATCACAGGTCGCGTCGCAGAGAAAGGCACAGCAGCAAGATCAGCTCGGGCAGCAAGAACAAAGTCTAGCCGTGAGGTGAATACGATGACGAGGAAGAGAACAAGCGACATGGTAAAAAAATAACTCAGCCAGCCACCACGCCGCCAGAGATAGGTTATATGTGCTACATCCGTGTCGGTTGTAAGACCACTGTTGATTGACCCAAATGCAACTATGCCAATGACTCCCAGAATGACAACCACGGTCCCCTGTTGAAGTCAAGATCAAATTCTGAATTGTAAAAGCAAGGTGCAGTGAACTGACATAAATATCAGTACTCGTGACTGGAGTGCCTACAAGGAAGCGGGCGAAAAGGAAGTTGAAAACCAGAGAAGTCGAGCCCAATGGGGCGACATATTCTGGCTAGTGTTAGTAACAGTGGAAATAAGTCAAGCATGGATTAAGTACCTGCTCGCATGTACTCCAACGCCAGTGTACTTCCTATTAGTTGGGACAGGCTACCGGAGCATCAGTCACCCTGAAGACCTGAGTAAGAAAAAGCAGTGTACAGACATATACAGAAGCATTCCAAGAAGCCATAGAGGTCTCATCCAATCTTTCTTTCTGGCAGACTTGGGAACAGCGCTTGTACGGACCTATTTATTGAATTAAAACGCGAAAAAATAGGAAAGGAGGATGGATATATTACATGGTCCAATTTGGTAAGGTTGAGACCTGCTGCGTTAAGGACAGAAGCCAATAGTATAATGGCCAGACCTATTATAAAGGCCACAACTGGATTAACATTATGTGCTGGTATGGGATCCTCAGCGAAGGAAGAAGTCACGACTGGAGAAGCGGTGGTCGTCGTAGTCGACATGAAGGCCAATTTCCAAAAACACACAGCCATCATCGTCATTCCAAAGGTTACGTCAGCTAGAAATATTATTTATTTATTAAAATCATAGGCGCCCACTGATTTGCTAAGTATCCCAATGTATTTCTCTCTCAACCACCATGAGTTCAGAACTGCCTCACATTTTAAACGATGCATCGGCGTCAATTCTGCCTTTAGAGCTTGTTCAATCTCTTAATCAGGCTTATTTCTTGCATCTTTTGGTTACTGAACCTTCCAAAGTCATCCCCCCAGGGAAATCGTTGTTATCAATGATGCAACACGCTAATTTCCAAGTGCCTGGTGAGGTCAAACAAGACGACAAGTCAAAGGAGATTCTTGAACGTGTTACAAATGTTGCTCATAAAGCATTCTGGGATGAGGTTGGTATGTCTCCAATTTACTACGTTTTGGTTGGAATTAGTCTTTACAAATATCTGCCCAGGCTCTGGATGCTTTGTCCGCTCCATTACCTTCTGTACAGCTGCCTCGTTTGCAGAGGCTTTACACAGACATACACGACGTATTGTCCCCCCTGTTTCCATCCGCACATCCAATTCTAGTTTCCTTGTCTTCCCCTGTTCCACCCACCTCTTCGCCTCTTCATTCGACCTTGTATCTTCTGAAAGATATACTTGATGCATTGCTCCTTCGGTGCGCACCTATACGCGATTCTGAAATTCAGGATATTCTGTCATCACTTTCCGACCCACCATTTTCCTATCCCCTTCCGTCCACCGACGCCATCCATGTCTCGCTGCTGGCCCAATTTATCATCGCGAAAATCAAGGCGATTATCCATGTTGCCGAACTCATGAAAACGGATTTAAACAGTTTCGTACTGGGCACCATGTCCGAGGCACAATTAAAGGCCGTCCTGTTCCGTGCAGCCAAAGAGCGGGAAAGGGACTCTGTGGTGAAGCTTTGGGGTGGGAATGATGTTGTGAGGGCACTCTGGCGTTCTTGGTTAAAAAGTGGAAACGAAACTTCCGGAGACACTGAGACACAAAACTGGGTTTCAAGGCTGATAATGGCCATCACGTCGGAACAGCCGGTTTACTCCCCCATACCCCAACAGGATGCAGGATCAGGAGCACCCAGTTTATCAAGTTCCTCCAACCTACTTCCTCCTCAGCTGTTTTTTTTCGAGCAAATGCTTCGTTCTATTCAGGAATATCTGCAAGCCGTCATCTTAATGGCTGCCCTTTACATTCTTCTCCCTCGGTCATCGTCAGGAGCGACAGAGAGCAACAATGAACAGCAAAAAGCGGAATTTCTCCAACGAGTTTGGATCTTACTCAAGGATGAAATTGATGCGCAAAGCTCTCATAACTCAAGCCCAAGTCAGTCACTGAAATTGGTCAACCTCGCAGATGAAGTTATTCGCACGCATGGTATTGTTGCCGGTAGGGACCTAACCTCCGAGGTCGTGATCCAAATTCGCACCTCCGTTGAACGCGTCCTCCGTTCGAATGACCCGGCGTATTTGGTTTTGAAAAGACGTTTGATAAACGTTCTAGAAACTGGACTTGTAGACCATGATCATGAGGAGAATCTGACAGGTTCAACCAGAGCAAGATCCGCTGCTGAGTTTGGTTACCGAAGCCCTTCAAAGTCTCTGAACGTCCCTGCACAGATGCAAGCCGGTAGAGTGCACACGGGAATTCGCGGATCCGCTGTGAATGCAACCAAAAAAGTCAGGCCAGAAACCGAGGGCTCAGGTTTGCATCCTAGCCTAGAAGTTGAGGGCTTAAAGACTCCTCTTGGTTTTGAGGATCCCCTACTTCGACGGTTGATCGTAGACCTTTTCAAGAAGTTGACGACAGTTGTAGAGTGGACTGAATCTGTGTGGGGTGATCTTGTGTGATCAATGTGAGCTATGGAACTCCATGATGTCGGCCAGAGTAAATATGTTGGACTATTGAATAATATTAACCACAGTGACTTATGTAAATAAGGATTCAATTTCTATCAACGAGCAATGAATTATCCAATGCATCCTTGATAATAAGCAGACCTTCACAATAAATTCTTGTTGATTTTGGGCAACCAATGGGCAACGAGCTGGGAAGTCTGGGAACATTTGCACAGGCATTTAATTTAATACCTCTCAAACAGGGTAAAAACAATACTCCGTCAGCCCAAGCTACTTGCAAGTTGTAGACGTACTATCCTCTGCTATTGGAGTGCGTCAGCTTGTCCCCTAGTACAATGGGCCTCGTGTTCAACTATGCGCATCAAGAATTAAATGTCAAACACATACTAGGGTTAAACAAGGCTTAAATCTTCTCGAGGCAAGAGCTTAGAGCAACAGGTCTGTCCAGACGTTTGCGATGTGTATACTTATAAACCCTTCCTTATAGATTCATTCGCTTCAACAGGAAGAGGCTAAAGCATGCTTTAAAATTCATACCCTATCTCACGAATCGGATCTTATCTTGCTGACGGACTCAACCCATACGGTTTGATACGTCTTCGTTTTGGTCCCCATATCCAACATCATCAAGATCCGGTCAAGGGTTGCGTCTTGGACTTTTCAAGGATGCATAACGATACAACTACAAAGTTAGCGTCACATGCACTGACAGCCTCGCCTCCAATCGTGGTTCGGGGGAACCTTTTCGAGGCGCTCAAGGGGCGCTCAGTTAGTAGCAGTATCCCTTCAGGAGCAAGTACATAATAGTGGCCGTCGCGCCGACAAATACGTGGAACCCCAGAATATCGGGAGGATCTTGAAAGAGAAGTGGCTTGGCAGATAATCCTTTCGTGGAGGTTAGCAGTTACCTGGTACAAGTTTGATGTGTCAATGGGTAGGTGATGTTCAGAGCTCTGGGGACCACAATGAAATATTCCCTTTGTCAAGGGTTGCAATCATGTTCCTAAGCTTATTGATCAGACATGCTCACTTGCCTAAGCTATAGGTATGTACTTTTCACTTTTATTTTTGTTGCCAATCGTTGGGCTTTCGTTGAAACATGATGTGTAACAGAGCTTGTGACGCATCAACAGTCGAATCAATGTTCCACACAAAATCCCTATTTCAGGCAGTTGGCGCTCTCCATTACGATCCGCTCCTCATGATTCAGAACACATTCAAGCATATCCAGAAACTCAACGTTCCGGACCATGTTCCTATCTAACTTGCCGACCCGCGGCGGTGATAGAATATGTTGCTTGTGGATGAATTGATGTCATTACTCGCTCAATGCGTCTGTGAGAAATCTCATCGAAATCTCTCTTTTAATCTTGCAGAAGGCCCGATAACCCTCAGGCGGATCTCATCCGAGTAGGACAATATAAATTCTACCCTACAAACCATGGATGCAAACAACAAGGCCCCACTTTACAATCATGGTTCTCGACGACGAAACATCTTTCAAGCCAACCTCTGCAGGCCCCCTTCCTGCAGTGCTAAATCATGCACTCCATGGTTCCCATCCAACACCACTTCTCTCCAAGTTCATTGAAGCCAATAGGGACATAAACACCTACAAGTACGTTTCGTCATGCTGGATGTAGTTGACTCGTCTGACTCTCTTTTCTCAAGGACCAGCCCAGTCAAGGTCGATGGCCATACCTTGACCACTGCTGCTGTGGCTGCTGCTGCTCGCCATGCTGCATCTGTTCGTCTCGATGATTCGAAACGAACCAAGGATCGGGTCCTTCGAAGTCGCCAAGTTGTCGAAGACAAAGTTAATAGTGGGGCTAGCATTTATGGTCTTTCAACGGGGTTCGGTGGTAGCGGTAAGTGTCTACAACTTGGGATATGTTGAGAAATGTAATAATTTTCTTCATCGTAGCTGACACTCGTACCGATAAGCCTCTTATGCTCGGACATGCCTTGCTCCAGCATCAACATGCTGGTGTACTTCCTGTCTCCAACGAACTTCCTGCCATTCTTCCTCTTCAAGACCCCAATAACGCCACAACTATGCCTGAATCTTGGGTTCGGTATGCAACTCTTTTATGAAACCGAATGTGCCACCTTACTTAAATTCTATCAATGTAGAGCCGCTATCTTGGTTCGAATGAATTCTCTAATTCGCGGCCATTCTGGTGTGCGGTACGTAGACTGATTTACCTATTAATCATATACTAAACAGCGAGGTTTCATAGATGGGAACTTATCGAGAAGATGCGAGAGCTTCTTACAGCCGAAGTAACACCCGTCGTACCTTTAAGGGGAAGCATATCCGCTTCTGGAGGTATGGATTCTAATTTTCAGGTTCATGAAACTCCTGCTGACACGACTTGCAGATCTCTCACCGTTATCCTACATCGCAGGTTCACTGGGTGCGTCTGGCCCTTTTTTCGAACGATAATATACTCACCTTTTTACACAGTTGGCTACCCTTACATCCAAGTCTTCCATGGCCCTCGCTCAGCCCGTCAGAAATCCCCTGCGAGCGAGGCGCTACCCGCTAACGGCATCGAACCAATCGCTCTGGCGTCAAAGGAACATCTTGGAATTGTCAATGGAACAGCTGTATCTGCTGGTGTCGCAGCTCTTGCCATCGATGATGCAGTCCACCTCTCCCTGTTAGCTCAAGTTTGCACGGCAATGGGAACAGAAGCCTTGAACGGCACCCGGGGCTCATATGCACCATTTATCCACTCTACGGCACGACCCCATCCTGGTCAAGTAAGGGGAATTCACATACCCATTTAACCTTCTGACATCTTCCAATAGATCGAATGTGGACAGAATATCTGGAACCTGTTGCAAGGCAGTAGCCTCGCCCAGTTGCACGAAGAGGAAGTCAGTTTGGAGGAGGATCGATATCTTCTTCGTCAAGATCGGTATCCGCTTCGCACTGCCCCACAGTTCTTGGGTCCTCAGATTGAAGATATACTTTCTGCGCTGAATGCCATCACGCAGGAGTGCAATTCAAGTAAGTCCCCAGATTCTCTTTTGTATGGTCTTTCTGACGACTATATGCAGCGACTGATAACCCCCTCGTGGAGAGCGAAACAGGAGAAATCCACCACGGCGGTAACTTCCAAGCAATGGCAGTCACAAACGCGATGGAGAAGACCCGTCTCGCTCTGCACCATATTGGCAAAATCTTGTTTGCGCAGAGCACCGAGCTCTTGAACCCAGCCATGAACAACGGTCTTCCACCTTCGTTGGCTGCCAGTGATCCCTCGCTCAACTACCACGGGAAAGGCATCGATATCGCCACTGCAGCTTACGTCTCCGAGCTTGGTTTCCTTGCAACCCCTGTATCCACCCACATCCAGTCCGCTGAAATGCATAACCAAGCCATCAAGTAAGGTTTGAAATGTCTTCAAACTTCCCCTGCTAATATTTGTGTATTATTCTAGCTCTCTTGCCCTCATTTCCGCTCGTGCCACTATAACCGCACTTGATGTATTGTCCATGTTGATCTCATCTTATCTTTACCTCCTCTGCCAGGGTATGATGACAATCCGCTGTTTTCCATTCATTATGCTCATTCATTCTTCAGCCGTTGATCTCCGTGTTCTTCAGCGTGAACTTCTTTCCGGCATTAAATCAATTATTAGCGAGGAATTGTCGACCGAGTTCTCTGAGCTCAAGGAGGACCAACTCACCAGTCTCTCTGCGAAATTGTTCAGAACTATGCACCAGGCGTTTGATAAGAACACTGTGATGGATAGTGCCGATCAGATGAACACGGTCGCGAACGCCATGATTCCTGCTTTCATTGAGTTCATTGGAACGCAGAAGTCTGCCGGGTTGCTAGCCTTCGATGTCTCCCTGGACAGTCTGACAAGGTTTGCGAAGCAGGTCTCTGCCAAGGCAGCAATGTTGCACCATACCCTCCGAAGTGACTTTTTCTCTGGAGCTCGCGGTGTCGCCCCTGCAGCTCCATACCTTGGACGAACCAAGGCCATCTACACCTTTGTTCGCGAGAGGCTCGGTGTTCGCATGCATGGTGGCGAGAACTTTAGGGAATTTGAGAATGGTCTGGGTGTCGACGATGTCTCCATTGGTCAAAACATTTCCAAGATCTACGAGGTGAGTAATGTCATATCACATTTACGACCGTATATCTTACAAAATATTCGATAGGCTTTGAGGGATGGTCAGATGCAACCTGTCATTCTGTCTATGTTTGCGTCTGCGTAGAGAGACATAGATTTTCGTTTTTTTAAGTTATTCTGACGTCGTCCAGCAAATGTACTAAATACCTTGCCCTCATAAATTTTAATATTGAATGGTATCAGTGAAGTTTAAAAATACACTATCATATTATACAAAGTCCCAATACCAATAAATAAAAGCAAAACTAGTATCATAATTACTTGTCTTGTGAGATGGGAGCAAACGTGATCATTACTTCGGATACCTCTCTTCTCGCCGCTTTTAGGGTATCCTTGATGTGGTTCTCCAGATCAGAGGTCTCTGCAACGGTCGCTGTGGCAGGTACTTCAACGGTGATGTCAACAAAGATCAAAGAGCCAGCGCGGCGTGCACGAAGATTGTGAACGACGGCCTTTGCGATCGCATTCGCGTCTGACTCGTTATGTTGTTGGACGGCGAGATCGAGTGTCTTCATCAACGACTGTCTTGTTTTGTCAGAAACTGCTGCATCAGTCAGGTCGCCCCAGGCACCCTTGAGAAGGCCCAGTCCTTGCTGTAGAATCACTGCCGATACAAACAACCCTGTGAAGAGAAACATTCATGTGATGACCTTTTTGTCATGTTGAGGATTTACTCACCACCTATGGGATCCAGGGGAAAGGCTGGAAACATCCATGTACCCATGATGGCAACAAACGCAACAAAACTTGAATAGGCGTCGCTTCGATGATGAATAGCATTTGCAAGCAGTACTGGACTCTTCTCCTCATCCGCTACAACCTTGGTTATTCTGTAGAGGTATTCCTTTGCAAAGACGCTGACGGCCGCGAACCACGCTGCGTTAGGATCAACGGCATGAACGTGGCCGTGTCCAATATCAGGAAGTATAGTGGTCGAAGTGAGTAGTTCCAGGAAGCTCTGAAATTGGCTGGGTGGCATGTGAGCTGCTGTATCGGCTAGGGCGGTCATGAGAAGGTGGTACGAATGGAAACCAATGCCCAGCGCTCCACCAATGAGCAATATTGAGATAGTTGTGGTTCCAATAGTCTCAAATTTGGCGAAGCCATACGGGTATCGCTGCGAGGGCGGCTTGCGAGAAAGCTTCCAGCAAATGAGAGTCACGAAGTCTCCCAGTAGGTCTAAATGTTGAATATTATGTGAATAAAGTGTATTATCCTAGAAGAGGTGTACGAACCGCTCATAGAATGACCAGCGTCTGCTAATAGAGAAGCCGAATGCATATACCATCCTGCCAGGCCCTTCGCAGCAGTGAGACCAATGTTGGAAAACAGGCCAACTAATGTAATATAGCTTCCACGGTCGCCTGAAGGAGGTACCACAAATTAGCAGTGAGGTAGGAGTGGTAGACAGAATGCATGCTTGCCTGTTCCCTTTAGCGCAGCAATAATCTGTTCCGCGTCTCGCGTTTTCTCTTCAGGAGCATGAGTGTGGGTGTGACCAAAGACAGAATGCGAATGGGTATGTTCTACATCTCCGTTTGCGTGACTATGGTCATGGTCATCATGGTTTTGAGTCGAAGGTTTTAGTTTGTCTGTAGCACCCGACATGATACCTGGTTTATGGGCTGAGAAATGTCGGGAGAGTAGGTGCTTGAGACGGAGGTCAGAAGAAACAGGGGAAGTTGTGTGATGGAGAGAAGATGCTCGGCCGTGGATAAAGCCGAGCGACACGTCGTTACTGATTGTCAGGGAAGAATATAACCGCAAAGAGATACGCGTACGTGTCCGTTGAGGACCCTGCGATATGAACGTCGTTGAGAATGAGCAACAAGTCCGAATTCGATTTAATTGACAAGCAGGGGAAGACATTATTGGAGTGGAAGTGAGAAGCATAGTAGAGAAGTTTTTTTATTTTATTTTCTACTCTTTCTTTCAACTAGAAAAGGTAAAAAATTCAGTTGTCAGCTTATAATTGTCCTTTTTAACTTGCATTCTGTTCCAATGTTGGAACCAGCCTCCACCTAGCTGCCTCCAGACCGTAAGCCCCGGATGCTGCACCGAGTTCGGATAACGTCAGGTCGCGCAACGTCAGCCAAGACTCTGCCTGACGAATCATGTTTCGATCTCATGTCATTATTTCATGGTTTCAATTTCAAAGTCAACTTGTAATTTCAATCTCATGTACATATGTTTACTGCTTTACAGTAGCCTCGCATTTATATCCAGTCACTGTTTAATATATCTTCTCCAGGAACATCACAACCGATGACAGATCTGGATGCTGTTCATCTCCCAAAGCACCAATGGCCACTGAAGGCAAGTCGCCCTTTGGTACGTTGTAATCTGCGAGAGTTGCGTGCAAGCCGAGGTTTTCAACCAATCTGCGTACAGTCATTGAATTAAAGGTACAAGCAACTAAACCAGTTTGCTTACCCGTTGATTAGTGAAGCCAACTTGCGTACGTCTCCTTCAACAGTCCCAGTTGACGGTTGCTTCAGATAAAATAAGCTGGCTGCTAACGCTTCTTTATCTGCTTGTGAGGCGTGCGTGGATTGAAATTCGACTGTGGGGCCAAGAGTCAGGCACTAAAAATATAATCAGCTTATGCAGCGACACCACACACGAAAAATGAGCACAGATGTAATGCCATGCGGTATGCTAAATCGAGCGCCTAACTTATGGCCCAGAGCATGAGAAAGGCCGAGTGCACTTGAAGATTACATTGGTTATACTTCACATTACATCCAGACAAGGGTGCTTTCATACCTGTACTTTTCAAGTTTCATAGGCCACAGACTCATCCATGATGCAACTTGAAGCTTCTGGCGTATTTCGACGTTTTGAGGATCGACTTTACTTTTCGGAAGATATTCAAAAAGATCAGCCATCGCGGCATAGCACAGTATCTTTACAGGATACGAGACGTATGGTCGATACAGATTTTCTACGTTGCACAACGTTTGAGCATATGAGTGGTAGAATTATTTTAACGAACGCACCAACAGTGTGATCAAGGGCCCTTATCCCCGTGGACAGCCTGATCCTGATATGAGCGAGATGTGTGCAAACATGTTTTTTAAGAACGTCACCAGAGCTTTTCAGGAGTGGCCAAAGTCAGTTCAGCGTCGAGAATGATGCCTGCAGGGGCTAATTCTTGAGACGATACAGCGACTTTATGCCCTTCGTCGTTGGTGAAACCAGCCCCGATCTATGCGTGTCGATGACCGTTGTACTCAGAATCATCGTACATAACTCATCAGAGGTCGCTTTTGACTCACCGAGTACTCGGCAGCGCTCAATGTAGTTGGAATGGCAACTTGGGGTGGGGTTCTTCCACCAAGCTCAAGCTGAATGTTGTAAAGTATTGCCTTTGATGCATCGATCGGAGAACCGCCTCCAACTGCCACAATGAAATCGCAGCCAGCGTCCTTGTATTTGGCTACCCCATTGCGGATACCAGCGATCGGGGTGTGCTCTCCGATCTCAAAGAATGTCGCTCCCCAGGCGTCGTACTCCTTGAGGATGTTTTCCACTCGTCGAACAATATCCGTCTGAGGGATGTGTTAGAATGAGGGACAACTGCGTTGATAGGATGGTCAACCTTTGTGTTGAGGCTTTTGCCTGTCACGATCAATGCCTTTTTGACACTCAAAGTTGCCAAAAGCTTGGGCAATGCGGTTTTGACGGATCCAGGGCCATAGTAAACACCCTTGAGTGTGTCGGTCCAGCTGTAAAAACCATGTAACTGAGCAACTGGGGTGCTGTCAAGACTAGACATCGGAAATTAGAGAAATGAAAACATCTGGTGCAATGTATTTATCTGATTGAGAGAAGCAATGCTTAGTGATATGTTGTCCAAAGACATATTTTGGACACGCAACTCTCTCATGAGCGACTGTCTCCCTTTCAAAGCGACTCTAAGCGACAACCTAAGGATTAGTTCCATGAGTAATACTTAGAACATGATAATAATAATAAGTTGAAGCACAACTGTTGAAATGAGCACGTGTTTGGATCTTTTTGAAGTGTTATGATGAAATGCAATACTTATTCGACTTAACATTGACATCCTTTCTTGCTCTTCCTTCTCTTAATACCTCATTCAATTTATCCTTTCTTTACTCTCATTTTTTCTTCTTTTTGTATTCTGATACTTATATTTGCCGCATCTGGGCGGCCATTTGACTGGTCAGTAAAACCCGTACTACTGACTACCAACTCGAAGCACTCAAAACAACTTCCAGGGATCACTATGACAGATCATGATAACCCCTCTTCAAGGGCAGAGAAGAGGATGGCAGCAGTTGCTATGTTGAAGAGAGCAGCGTCTTTACCAAGGATGAAGGATGGTCGTCGTCCCCCAATGCACGTCGAGGCCATGAGTGAAGGAGAGAAGGCGCAAAGCGAAGAGGAAAGGGCCCAAAGTGAAGAGCCAGAGCCAAAGTCAGAAGAAGAACATACTCTTGATGAGAATGATACTATTAAAGTGAACGTGGAACCGACTACTTTTATATCTTCGTTCGTCAACGAACCGCCAGATGGCGACGATGACCCTGATACCGAGACTGACGAGCGACCAACTTCACCAGCTACTGTAGCAAAAAAACGCAGGTCTCGCTCTCGCTCGCGTTCTAGAGGCTCAAAGGATTTCAAAGCGAAACTCAGGCTTCCACAATCCCCCGTTCCTCAACTAGCTGGTGACTCTTCGCAGGATGAGATGCCGACCGTTTCCCCAGGAATTGCACTGCCTAAAGTACCTCCTCTTGTTTCGCCTATTCCATCACCTTTCCCATTCCTCCAACAATCTGCCTTTTTGCGATCCCCAACTCCGCTTGGCCCTGATATGGGCATGATGTACCCAGGCACATCCCCTCCTACACCTTTGCCAACATTGGAGGACATCCAGAGAGGGCTTATGCGCTCCAACAGCGCCGGGAGTTCAGCTGTTAACAGAAAATTGGCGATGCACAAATTAACTGGAGGTACAGATACCTACGATGCTTCGCCATCTCCAACGCCTCCTCCTCTCCCAGGTAAATTGGGACGGAACAACACTGTTTCAGGGGGGGAACGCATAGCTGCTCGCCAGAATATGCTAAATAGAATCGGTACCAGAATCATTAAAGAAGCTGATGCTGGTAGCGGTGCTGAAGATAGAGGGGCACCTTCACCCACTCCCAAGCGGCGTAGAAGGCGGTCACGCAGAGGTTCTGCGGCTGCCAATCCAAGTGCAATAACCTCAGACTCAGATTTCGCCTCTCGTCCCAATACACCCGGAGTACCCCAAGTGCATACCCCTTTACCCCTCCTTCAAGATCAATACACCGCCTTACGAACATACAACTTGACACCAGGTCCGCAGTTTGGGTCAAGCAATGCGAGTACCGAGCAGCTCTCAGGGAGTCAGCCGAATGTTCCTTCCTCTGAATCGCCTCATGACGAAGAACCGGAGCTAGTTGCTAGTACCCGCCGGCGAAGTGTTGTGATCGAGGATCAGGACGACGAAGAGCGGTTCCCACCTCCCCAGCGACAAGCCATGCCCATGCCTCAGCCTGGGACACCTAGACGACTACTACTTAATGATGAGCACTTGAGGCAACACACCCCCGATTTAATCTATGATAACTCGATCAATGGTGGTGCTCTGCAAGGCAGGTCCAGTCCAGCCATTTTCCATCCACGAGCGCCATCAAGGAATGAATTTAGTGGAAGAACCGCTAGTCCATTTACTCAGAACTTTGCTCCTCCTCTCACAGAAAAGACGCTCAGTGATGAAGACGAAGAACAAGTTCTTTATCCTGCGACGACGGCAAGGCCACGAACGCCCTATGGGAGCAACGTTTTAGATGAACGGGTTCTCAGTTGGGATGCGACCTTGGGTAAGGGTTTACAACCTTTTGACATTTCATTTTTTTTTTGACGTGCTCTAGTTCCAGAAATCAGGATGCATGTACACAACGAGGATGTAGACGAGGACGACGAGGATGGGAACGCTGAAAACGATGACCAGGATGAAGAACGACAGGTTGTTGTCCTGGACGCCGAAGAAGAGCCCCCCAATTCCGCAGCCTCTTCCAACAGCTTCCTTCCTGACGCTTACACTGATCAGTCTCCTCGAGGATCTATCAGCTCAAAGAGCATTTTAGTGGAGTCTGAGCAGTCACCAAACCCTGCGCATCCCTATAATGCAATTTCAGTTTCGGAGGTCGCTCTGGTGTCCCAGCTCAATAACTCAAATGCTCAAGTGAGCGATGGGTCCGTTTCACCTCAGTTTTATCCCACACGATTGTCTGTGGCATCTCGTATCCACAGCAGCGGAGATCGATCGCCTTTAAATGTTGATTTTCCTGAATATGATGATCGATACCTCCCCAGTGGAACTTCAAAGAAAATGGAAGGGCCTACAACCTGGGAGAAGGTCATCAGTACCCTTACTCGTTCTGGGTCTACCAGCGGCAGACGATCGCGAACAAATAGCATTGCCGCGCGCGAGAGGCGGGATAACACAGACTCAAGCGTTAGTCGTGAAAGTGGTGCAAGTTTAAATAGCAGCAAAACTGACAAGGGTGACGCCATCAACGCACAAGCAACGCCCATGATGCAAACACCGTCTGCATCTGCATCCATGCTTTCTCTTCCTCCTCACTCAGCTCCTCGTGGTAATGTCTCGCCGATCCCCCCAGCCTCTTCAGCCGACATGTCCAAATATTCCAGTTCAAAGCTTTTCCCATTCCCCGGCATGCTACTCCTAGAGGAAGAGCGTCGACTGGCGAAAAGCAGTTCATCGGCTTCTACACCTGATGCGTCTTTCCATTCTCGAGAAGAAGGCTATTCCCAATCTTCTATTCCAAACATTCATACACCTGAAAGGGAACCACACCTCATCCACCAGCATTCTGATCTGTTTTCGAAATATCCGGATTCTGTCAATGCAAGCCCGTCATCTCCCAATTTCCAAGAGTACATCGACGTCTCTCCTGCCTCGAAAAATGCAAGTAGCTACAACCTCAAATTACCGACTACTCTCCCGGGAGTGAAGCAATGGCTTAGCAAGAATTCCAGGAAGAAGGGGCCAGCTTCCCTAGGCGGTCCTTCGTCGTTCACTCCCATCCCTCCCATGGAATTCCAGAATTCGGCCAACAGTAACAAAAAGCCCTCCTTGTCTGACATATTTGGCAGGAAGGATAGCGACACCGAAAACATTTCGGAAGATGTTCAACACAATGCATCAAATAATCGTCCGACAGCGACAAGGGCTGGATCAAGCTTTGCAATTGCGCATGCCGCATCACAGGACTCAGAGACGGGTCGCAGTATCAATGCTCTTCCTGACATGGGCTCACGGTTTGGTGGGGCATACAGATTTCCTGCTGACCATTCTGCAAACCGCGCACTGGCAACCCCGGATCCTTCCTCCATCAGCGAATACCCAGCCCCTACCCCCTCCGAATCATCGTCTACCTCATCTTCACATTCTTCACAGGGTGCATTGATTCTTGAACGGTTAGAGGAAAGTTTAATTAAAGGCCAGAGAAACGACATCTTGGCAACACTAGAAGACCCTCCACGTAAGGTTATCCTTGCGTCGCCAGTTCTTCAAGTCGTCAACTCGAATACGGTTAAGGATCGTTTCTTGATACTCTTCAACGATATCCTGATTGTCGCGAAACCTGCCCAAAATGATCGTGACAACCTGATGGATGCACATAAACCCAGCTTACCTGATAGAAAATACTCTGTCAAACATGTTGTCCTTCTCCGCGACCTACGTTTTTGCCCTGATCGCTCAGATGTGTCCAACAAATCGTTGGGGTCAGGTGCCCGGACTCCTTTAATGCGCACGTTCATCTCCCAGTTCGCTGAAGACCCAGAACGAGCTATCAGTAACCTTTTCTCCAAGTCGCGAGTACCAGAGGACTCTGCTTTGCTTGGCCAGCTACTGTTCAAAGCATATGAGTTGGATCGCACGCGCCTTGGTGAATTTTTGGCAAAGCGGACTTCGAAAGCGGTTCTCAAATCCTACCTGGACAGTTTTGGGTTTATGGGTCTCAGCTTAGATGTTGCGTTGCGTATTTTCTTACAATCAGTTAATGTCTCGCCCCACCTACAGGCATACGGCGGCATGGAGCATCTACTCGATTCGTTTGCGAGCAGGTGGTATGAAGCCAATGCGAAACTTGTGGTGTACGATAAGGATATGGCTATCCGCCTTGTTCGAGCACTCGTTCAGCTGAACAAGATTCTTCATGACGGAATTGCAGACCAGCCGGGCCCCAGTGATGACATTAGACATAACATGAGCTCCAAGGATTTCCAGGACGTTTTCAAGAGATTCGACCCTCGCAATCTGCTCACGGAAGAGTTGCTTTCGCAACTGTATCGCTCTATACGTCAAGAAAGACTATGTCAAGCATCGTTATTCGAGGATGCTGACGCGATACCTGTTACCGTCAAGCGAGCGCTTCCGACGAGGTTGACGCACAAGACTCAATCAGAACCCATCGTTCTCAGACTTCCTCAGGCCGATCCATTGTTTACGATCGAGCTTCATGGCCAAGATCTCGTTTTCGATCCTCCTGTGCTCAAGTTTGCCAAGTCATCTGAAGCGTCCTTCAGGGTATCAAGTACATCGTTGGGTCCTAAAACGATTGCAATGTGCCGCTGTGGGCCAAATGCTATCCGTTATTCTGGACTTCCGCTCACGCAAACGATTGTCGTTGAAAGGCCTTTCATGCGGAATACATTCCAGATTGCGTTCATGGCTGCAGACGGTACTAAGAGGAGGTACATGTACAGTCATGAGGAGCCGATTGTCAGGAACGAATGGGTCCAGTCGTTGAAGCGACACATAGACACAGCGAGGACGCCATCCGCCGGAACCATGGAGGCAAGATCGATGATGATGCAGAAGTTGGGCAAGGCTGCCGATGCCGTTGCTTTCAAGGTTCTGCAAGAAACGTTGACTGGCAGTAATGGATCTGCAAGGCAGCGACATCAGACCACTGGATCGTATTCGACGCAGGGAAGTGGGGGCGAGCCACCTGTGTTTGGCCGGTCAAAGAGTAGAAGCAGGGAACACCCTCCCCGAGCAGAGTTTGGGCTTGGACATCGATCCGAGAACAGTTCGAGTGAGAGCAATAATAGGGGTGGTGGTACTGAGGAAACTCATGAAGGGGCAGCGTTGTGGACCCAGAGAGATCTGGAGATCCAGTGTCAACAAAACAGTACCATTTCATCCGTTCTCTCGTACTTGCTTCCGGCCCAATCGAGTTTTTGACCTACTAAGAAGAGTATTTTATATGGAATTTATGCTATCGGTGAGTTCTTCTGATCCTCCTTCGTATTGACAAATGCTAATATCTTCCTATCAGCCTCTTGTTATATGCTATTCGTGTAACAACACCATTATTTTCAGTCGCTTTCTACCTACCTTTTTCACACATAGATAAGTTCTTGGTGTATGCATATTCACACTACGTCTCCTTTCCACCTTTTTTCGGTGCTGCTAGCCTGCCATTGCTTTCGTCATCATCCTATTTTTGTTCAACTCTCTTGATTAGTTTACCCCTTTCACGCATGTTGGACTCACCTAATTGTACAATGCTTCTATCCTGTTTGATTGTATTTAACGCGACACCCTAATTTTACTCCATGATTGCGAAATATGACAACGAGGAGAATGAAGGGCTCGCGAATTGTACTCTTGACACAGGGTGTTGGCAGAGAGGGTTGCGGTTGCGTAACACTGACCTCGGCTCAAACGGAAATGAAACAAGGGTTTGTCAATGATGGAAACGTGGTGGTCATTATACTTTCAAGGACCCAAAACGCGGCGGGACTAGTGACCATTGGTGCATGGGTATCACGCGCCTACAATGTGGTAGATGAAACAAAGGCACGCTGCAGTGCTGGATATAAGGTAGCGCAGCTTATACGCCTCGACATAAAATTTTCATTACTTTATCCCAATCAATAGGACCTTGTTCATCGCCAGCCCCTTTTCATCCATTCGAGCAACACCTTAATCCCACCATGATGTACGATAAACCATCGGCATTCTGCCACCACTACCTCCGTCGCGAAAGACTTGCTCCTACAACACAACATTTTGATATATCCATGGAGTCAAACGGAATGGCAGGAGCGAACACTGAAAGGAGAAGAAAGATGACGTTTGCATGGGCCGTTGAGCAGAAATTTATGCGAAATGAGAGTGGGGGAATGACAACGGAGGAATGGGTCAAGCAACAGAGGGAATACCAGACGGAGAGAGAGTGGCCACAGGCACGAAAGCAGTACGCGTCGAGCAGAAAACCGGCTGCTAAAGCGGCATTCGTAGGGGAGACGCGGCAAATGAGAAGTCAAGAAAAGGTGTATATGGTGGAAACACTCGATTCAGCAGAGGACGAAACAGCATGGGAGAAGGCAGAGAGGCAAGCAAAAGCCAGAATCCGAGAAGAGTTTAGAAAGATGGAGGACCACCTGAGGCGCAAACAGGACGAGGAGAGGTCGAAACAAAAACAGCGTATTTCAGCAGCGTGGAATCGATACGAACAAGGCTGGAATCGAATGAACAGCGAACCGACAGACGAAAAACTTTGTTTCGATTCAATTCCATGGCCAGTCATAGTCAAAGCAACAGACTCGAGGGATTTGACCAAGAAAGCAGTTGTCGATTTCTTATTTTCACCATTACATTCGACAGAAATGACCAGAAAAGAAAGACTTCGACAAAGTTTACTTCGATGGCACCCAGACAGATTCGCAAGATTCATTGGCAGACTTGAAGAAAAAGATAAAGAAAAGATTTTAAAATCAGTAGAATTAATAACTCAGATTTTAAATGACCTTTAATTTTTATTTATACTTGTTTTCATTTATAAATATATTGGCTTTTTTTCAAATTTAATTCTTTGTCATGTTCTCCCATTTCACTCGTCTTTCGCTGCGAAGAGGCTTTCATTCAGCTTCGACGCGTTCAAAACCAACAAGTTCGCTCTATATACAGTCTAAATTATTCTTGGGTCTTTCTGGAGCTGCCGTATTGGCTTATAACCTTTTCCCTAACCATCCTCTGCACCTCGATTCACCTTCAAGTACGTTTCTAGTCGTTTGCAATAATTATTTTATATTGACGCGTGTAAATTAAATATAAGCTGCACCCTCTACTTCTCAACCAAAAATTGTAAAAGCAAACAGTGCCCCAACTCCAACATCCAACTCTGAAAATCCCGTCTTTATTCCTGACCCAGCCCCAGTTCCCGAATCTTCGGATGACAAAGCTCTTCAGCAGGATGAATCATCCTCTTCGACACCGGAGTCAGAGTCAGAGGGCCAATCCGAATCTTCCCCTGCTGCTAACAAGGGAGCATACGATCCAGTGACCGGTGAAATCAACTGGGACTGCCCTTGCCTCGGAGGGATGGCCCATGGTCCCTGTGGTGAGGAATTCAAAGAAGCCTTCTCATGTTTCGTCTATTCCGAAGCCGAGCCCAAGGGAATAAACTGCGTTGAAAAATTCCAAGCCATGCAGAATTGTTTCCGCGCTCATCCCGACGTTTATGCCGATGGTATTGCCTTTTGCTGTAATATGTTTACATTGAACCGCACTTATAATCACTTGACAGAAATTATGCGCGACGATGACGACGAAACCCCAGAGGCCTCCGCTTCATCCAACGACTCCCAGAACCCGCAGCCTACAGACGACACCCTCTCAGATCCCACCTCAGAACCTCAACGTCCTTCCCAGGACCCTATTGCCCCCTCCAGTGAATCCGCTTCAGTGACATCTTCATAGCTTTCCACCGCCCATATGATGCCACTGGAGTTGAGCCCTTGATTATTATAGATTATCTATTCACCTCCCTCATACTTATTTCGCTTTTATCACCACCCTCCTCACTTAATCCTAGAGCACTAATAAATCCTTTAAAACATTACACTGGACTGAAATTGGTATCAATACAATTTTCGTCTAATTAGATATCAGGTATACAAACAACATTATAATTGACAACAAGCAGGTAAGAAATTGACCAAAAATTATCAGAACAACAGTAACCACCACCCTTAATCCACACGGAAATGTTTCTCGATGACATTGCCGTTGACGACGTATCCATTGGTTTGGAAAAGTTTAGACGCAAGGAAAGGTGCGACGTCAAAGATATCGTGCTCCTTTGCCTAAAAAATCATTTAGACTTGACAGTCATTGACGTATGACCAGACAGCGTACCTTAGCCTCCAGTTCAGATATCTTGACAGAAACATTTTCCGGTTGCTCGTGGCGCTGAAGTTGATAGAGTCGCGCTTTGTCCTTGACCATTCCACCAAGCAAGAAAGCCAACAGCTCTTCATGGTCCTTGGATTGAGTAAGATATTTCCGGAAGCCCTAAACATTCCATGCATTAGTACTGGAACAAGATACACGCGTCCAACACTCACTCGCTGCAAAGTCTTCTTGATACTGAGCTTTTGAGCGCTGACAAAGCTTCCAACCGCGACCTCAATAGCGAGGTCGATATCGTCCGCCCGAACATATTCCCTCAGCGCCATCTTGGCACTTGCCTCTGCCATCCTGATCATGCTCTCCAGATGACGGACTGTGATAGGATAGGAACCTGTAGCCAAAGACTCGCGACGGAGATCGACAAACAGTCGCGAAAGCTTTTCTTGATCGACATCAAACAACTTGGGTCGAACTTTTTCTCTGGCATACATGATGTACTTGCGCAGAACATCTTGGGGGATAATCTTGAAAAAGCAAAGAATGAGCCAAAAAAAAGGGCGGATCAAAGTAAGCGAAACCCTCACATCAGCATCTAAAGTGGTTGCAACTTCAATCTCCTCGTTTTCCTTGTCAAATTTGGGATGGCTACGCAAGTGACTCCCAACAACGAATCTTGCCAATAACTCGTCTTTGACAGGATCGGCGGTATCCTTAACCACACAAAGCACGTCAAACCTGGATAAGATTGGCTCCGTCAACTCCACGTTCTGTTGGAACGGTATAGTAGGATTATATCGCCCCCGGATGGGATTGGCAGCTGCAATAATTGCACAACGCGCTTGGAGACTGGTCACAATACCAGCTTTCGAGATTGAGATGGATTGCTGTTCCATGGCTTCATGAATAGATGTTCGATCTGCATCGTTCATTTTGTCGAATTCGTCGATCAGACAAGTGCCCTTATCCGCCAAAACCAAAGCTCCTCCTTCCAACGTCCATTCCCGAGTGATAGGATCTTTTCTGACGCTGGCTGTCAGACCGACGGCAGATGCTCCTTGACCTGTCGCGAAGACAGAGCGATGAGCCGTCTTTTCCGCGTATTTCAAGAACTGGGATTTGGCTGTTCCAGGATCACCCAAAAGCAACACGTTGATGTCTCCTCTGATACGAAGCTTTCGATCAATATCCTTCGCAACACCACCAAAGAGAGAGAGAGCGATAGCTGTCTTGATATCTTCATGTCCATAAATTGAAGGAGCAATAGATTTTATGATGCGTTTGCGGATACGCTTATCTTTAGCAAGCTCTCGGATTTCTCGCTCGTCTTCTTCAGTCAGCCGGAAGGCTGCAAACAAATCTTCTTTTTTGTTGACATGGTTGGCCTCGATGATGGTAGAAAAAACGGGGAATCCGTTCTTTGCATTGAGTGATGCATCGAAATTGTTGCGGTAGATCCCTGTGATTTCCTGTCAAGTTATTAAGTAAAAATGTCAATAGCACCTGCTTGAACCCACCACTTCCTCTCCCGGTTTTGCACTGTCAATCAGATCCCAGAGCAAGATAACCTCGCGATGACGGGGCAATCGACCAGCGGGAACTGATCCTGGTGATTCCTGAAGGGTCATCTTCTGATAGTTGCGATATACAGTCTACAATTATGTGAGCAACATGGACGTCAAATGCACAAAAAGTCTTATACTTGAGTAGAGTTGACTGAGAAAGGACCTTTGCTTTCACAGTTGGCGCAATAACTGATCTTTACTTCTCTCGACGCGTCTTGATAGAAGGGTCCTAAGACGGCTCCACATTTGCGACAGTCAAACTTCACGTATTTCAGTTGGGGGAAAACTCCACTACGGCGGGTGACGACGCCAGATACTCGTACAAGGTTGTTGAGGTTGGATCGACGGAGATCACGAAGGGTAAGGCTTAGGGGAAGGTCGGTAATGCGGACATGGACCTCGGAATGAATGCGCTTGTATTCCGGGAAATAGACCAAAATCGCATTCAGGGCCACCTCATCAAATATTTCGAGCATGGAGCTCGGTGAGTTGGTCAGGAAATATGATAGTATGGGCTTTGAGGTAGTGAGGTGCATGTAGGAGACCTCGAGCGATTCGGCGTTAGCTAGGCCTCAATAAGCAAACTATCGTTATTAGTACTAAGATAAAAAGGACGCACTTTCTCCAAGATGTCGGATTCTTTGACCGTAGACGGAGGAACCGTTGTCGTCAGTGAAAGTCAACAAGAATTGACGGAAATGCCTAACGATCGTTCGCCGCACACGATCATGAGCAATCCATTCCGCAATTGATTTTGCCTTAATATCACTAAGTTGTTCGAGTGGAATTTCCTGGTAATATAAAGGTTACTGTTATGAATGGACAAATTGGACACATGAACACATGAACGCACATCTTCAACCCCCTCCAAATCATCAATATCACGACGTTCGTCATATTGCCTCCTAGTCCTTCTCTTCATGTTGGAAAGTTCCATGTCATCTTCGAACAAATCATGCTCTTCGTCGCTGCCTATAAAAGCTGGTGCACGACTTCTACGTGCAGCTCGCATGCCCTTTCCAGTTCGTTCTAATCGGTCACGACGTGCCATCTTAGCTTCTGCTGCACGACGAGCGGCAGCTGTCATTTCTCCATACTCCTCTTGGTCGTCAATTCCTGCGTCGGAATAGCGATCTAAGGCAGCATTAGGTGCATAGTCACTAAAAAGATTGATCAATGGTGACTGATGGGTAAGAAACGAAATGGGCCCACGCTTCAAGCTCTTCTCCAAAAAGATCTTCTCCTTCTCCATCTTCATCTTCGTCTACATCTTGAACAGCATCTCTTTCGTCAAGACTGTCATCTGTGTCTGAGAAAGGTGCAGGAGGGGAAGATGGAGGGAGTGATGATCTTCCAATTTCATCTCGGTCTGGGGTATGAGCTCTTGGTGGTGATGAGCCAGGAAGTGGAGAGGAATCTCTTTGGCGTTTTGCGCCTCTTGACGGCTAAATAATTGCTTAGACGCGTAAAATCTGGAGAAGAACGCGCGACTTACCATTTCAAAGTAGTGTGATGGTAGAGATAAATGACAAAACGCGTCGCGTCCTTGTATTTCGACGGACTTTGAAAATTAGTCACTGTCGGACTTTAAATATTTTGTCACTTTTTCTTCAAATTTCCTGTTTTTTTTTTTTTCTTTCTAAGTACATGATGTAATTAAGCGCTAAGCTTTGGGCTGACCCATTATCATTATATCCTCCGTTATAGGTTCTGGGAATGATTTTAATGGTTCACTATTATTTTGGTTATTTCAGCAAAATTCTAACAACATTGTCCAAATCATTGCCCACCTTCGAATATCCCAGACATCCTCGCTGCTTTTTTCTAGCCTTCGATGAGCCCACCATTCGGCCCTGCGGCGAATCCACGTTTCCCGTTGTTCTTCGGGGTGCATTGTTTTCAAAGTCAAGCAAAACTTGAATTCATCGAATTTCCTGTCGCAACTTGTACGTTCACCGAAACGGTAAAGTGACTTCACCTGAGAGCGGATAGCTGAGGGACGGGGAATAATAATGAATAAGAAAAGTGCCGGTGAACATTTTTTGTTGATGATTTACCGCTGCAACCAATGTAGTCATCAAATACAGACCAACATCCTGGAATGTCGCTAGGCGTGGGGTGTAGCTTTTTCAGTCGCTCCTCCTCCTGCTCGAATACCGTTTTGAAGTCGAGTTTGGACATGATTCAAGGTGAGAATTCAAAGTCAATGTGTAAATGGCGACTATTGCTTGGAGTTTAAACATATGCAAACTAATAGAAGTTAAAAGCATTAACCCCGGTCCTTGAAAAGTCATTTGATGCGGAGGTTCAATTATAGCACAGATGTGTTGTTTGACATTTTCATATGCTTGCGACCTCCCCAAGTATATTGCTTGCTGACCGTGTAGTCCCAGGATACCTTTAGTCTTTCTTTATCCCTCTATTATCCATCCCATGGCTCAATCATACGCATTTCGACACCAACCATGGAAAGGCCTATACCTTACTTACCAACTCATCGTTTCGGTTTGCGTCCGGTTCCCACTTTGGGTGCTGTTTAACCTTCCAAGGTACGTATGCTGTACTACCCCATATCTAATGAAATCCAAAATTCACCGGCTTTCTAGTTCCTGGCGCCCTTTGCCAACATGGAGTTTGAAGAGAGCCATTATGGTGAACGTCGTGCGTCGCTTTATGGAAACCACAGCCCAGTGCGTAAACCAATGTAATGTCAGGTTTTGCATGCACTAAATGCATTCTGCTACTTAGAACTGGAAATTTTCTTCCCGTTCCCAATCACCTCTCTATTGGGTCAGGACGAAACGTTAACGGCGTGTGGGTTGCAGCAGCGAATCATCTTGTTACAGGGGAGCTGAAGCAATGGGCCGACATTGCAGGGGTTTCGTGCGTTCGGATTCCGGGATATTGGTACCAGAAGAAGGGTGCCTCCATAAAACCCACCGCTCCTGCCCAGGCTGGAGAAAAGATATTCTGCGCATTCCATGGAGGTGCTTATATCAAGCTCTCCGCACACCCTAAGGATCCTACTGCGGCTATTGCTCGGGGACTTCTTCAACGGGTTGATAACATCAATCGCCTATTCTCACTGGAGTATCGTCTTGCAGTTTCGAAACCTTTCAAACCAGCCCATCCCTTCCCCACACAACTCCTCGATGCTCTTTCCGGGTACAATTATCTTGTCAATACACTCGGCTTTGCCCCAGAAAACATTATTGTTGTGGGTGACTCGGCTGGCGCCAATCTTGCTCACGCTTTAGTCCGCTATCTTACGGATTATCACGGCTCGTCCGAAGTCGATGTGCCTGCCCCCCCAGGTGGTCTTATCCTGCTTTCTCCATGGGCAGACCTAGGCAAAAGTCACGAAATCCTACCCAACGGTGCAGCTCAGAAGGCAGTTCCAACAGATTATATAGGGTCGCGATATGGAGACCACGAGTATGCGAAAGATGCGTTCACAGGTCCACATGGTCGAGGCGCAGCTGAAATTAATCCCTATATCTCTCCTGCTTCGCTTCACCCAAGTCTCCAAGTCAACTTTACCAAGTTCCCACGAACATTTATTATTGGAGGAGGCGCCGAAATTATAATTGATAGCATCCGGACCTTGAAGGAGCGCATGGTTAGGGACCTCGGTGAAGGCAATGGTGTTAGGGAAGGAGAAGGCAAGGTCAGGTACCTTGAAGCTCCTGACGCTGTCCACGACTACCTGATCTTCACTTGGCATGAGCCCGAGAGGACACAGGCTCTGAAAGCGATAAATGAATGGGTCAACGCTTCTTGATTCAATTACTTGCTAGTCTCACATTCTTGTCGTCAGATACAACGCCGATATATAAAACTGTTATTCTGCGCGTCGTATACAGAATTTATGGTGCCGTTGGGCGTATCATCATTCAGCGAAAGACAGATTGTTTCCTCTCATAGGCAGGCAGAAGTACAAGGTTTTAATAAGGATTATAATGATTCTCGATCTTATCGTGTTTTGCCTTCGTGTGAGCTACCTGAACTAGGAGTGCCAGGGCTTTCTCCTTGTTCAGCTCGAACGAAGGGGTTAGTATTGTCTTCCCTGAGATACATGTAAGCAGCCGGCAGACCGACGATGAGTGCTCCAACAATGTTGCCGAGATAGGCCGCAATCAAGGATCTGAGAGAAAGTCGTGTATCAGATGCTGCGTCTTGGAGTACCTACAGGACTTACTTTCTGATATATTGGTCAACGGTCAGCTAATAGATTTAATAAGTACCTGGACTCGAGTATAGTGCGGCAATCCTTACCGGTGCACCAAACATAATCCCGAGCGGTACTGAGAACATATTGGCAACAACTGCAGCACGAGTTTGAAATTTCATTCGATTATAGAAAACATAACTAGTACTCACCATGGTCAAATCCGCATGCAACGAAAATCTAAGATAAAATGGATCGCGCCCGTTAGTTTCCTCCAAACCCATAAAATGTGGTGGACGCGCTAACCCAGATAGGAATCCAAATCGCAAATATCTACTCGGGTTGTGGTCAGCGTTGTGTGCTATGATTACCCGTGCGTTTGCGGTGTCTTACCTTGGATATTGTGTCCTTGGCGCCAGCAGCTTGCTGTTATTCAGGTATACGTTCTAATTTAGAGCACGGTCAGGTGGAGCGAGAGACAACACGAACCCAAACAGCCACTGAAACGAGCCAATTACAGCCAATCCCCCTGAGGAATATTTGATGCCAGTGAGGGTCACCTGCCTTGTGACTGAGAAAGCATGGTATCAGACGATGCTATTTCATGGAGAGTTTTAAAATTAGAGAACATACACGGCGAAATTCTTGATGAAAGTGACGTAGGGCTCAGTGGAAACAATTCCGGTGTCTGCGCACCGCGGTCAGCGGGCAATAAAAATTGACGAGGAGTGCACGCTTACAATGCACCAAAATGGCACCGAAAAATAGGCTGCCTGCCAGATTGCCGAAGGTCACTGAAAGTTTCCGAGATTTAATGCGGAGTTTATGTCAACTGAGAGATAAGCAACACACCTATTATCCAGTTCACTGGCAAACTCCACCAAGGAACGGCGCCCTTTATCAACGCCATCGGGAAATACTATTGCTTAGTGAGAAATGCGTGTTTGTGTACTCAAATGCGAAATACTTACCAGCATGTTGCTTGTGAGCAGTTCTTGTCCTTGGAGGACAATCCTAGAAAAAAACCAGCATCAGACAAGATCTCACAAGGACATATGATATAAACGTACATGACCAAACCCACTGGAAACACAAACCCACCCAGTACTTTGACAATACCGGGATTAGAGGATGTCAGCCCTGCAGCACCTCCTTGAAGGATCTCTGAGAGGAGGCCACCAAAGGACAGCATTGCTCCGGCCATGAACTAATACCCGGGTCAGCTAACGTCTGCGCCATGGTTTCTGCACAACAATTCTTACAGCTTTGATGAAAAGGGACTCATATCGGTCTCGATGCTTGGCCACACTGTACTGAACCATCAACTGAGCGACTTCCTGGGGTTTTAGAGTACTTTCAGCCATGATGATCGCTCTAGACGGGAAGTGGTCGTCGTGAGAGGGGGAAGAAGGGCAGGGAAGAGGTAAATAGGCCTGATAGCAAATATAAGTGGGGACACAATATATATTCGAATGAGAAGCCACCTTTTAGTGCCATATTTTTAGCGGGCCATGTAGGCAATCAAAAATAGACGCGAATTGAAAAATGTCTGGTGTGGGGATTTATATTCTTTTGTGGAAATGAAACGCTTGAAGCCATGAATCTTAGCCGGGAAAACGTTATATTTAAGGGACGGATGAGAACTTACAAGGTCAAGCAACGTAGAAAGGACAACTTGCCTCCAACCATGGGTTACAATTCCTAAAATAGACGCCATCACTTGACTGGAGTGTTTGATGTATCTCCACGTAGGATGAAAAAAAAAAGTTTGGTAGGTTGTTTTATTGGTGTGCCCATATTTCGTTGTAACTTGTAAGCGAACTTGGTGGGCTTTGTATATGTTCAACGCGCAACAATTCGGGATCCAATGTTTAGTATAGGTAGGACTTACGTTCATCATATTATTAATAGCGCTTAACCCTGCAGATAATCCCATGCCAAGTCCAAAACAGGAAACCGAGAAACCAAGAGAAAACATCATCGAACAGAACTCGGGTCACACTAAATTAAGAAGGGAAAGCCAGGAATAATTTATTACACGAAATAACAAAAAAAGTAACGATGATACAACACATAACTATTAACTCAGAACATCTTTTTGGGCCCATCATGGAACACACTGTGTCGATTATCTCTGCGAGAAGGTGGTGTGCGATCATGTTGACCAGACCACGCGCCACGTCTATGAGATGGTTGAGGTACATTCTGTAAAAGGGCATTAGAACTACCGGCGTAGTTCAATCCAGGCACATATAGTGCACCCTTGTTATGTGAACTTCTCTCTTTGCGTCGAAGGTGGGTCGGTGGAGGAAATGGTTCAGGTAGGCCTTGGTTTGGGCCAGAAGAGAAATAAATTCGCGGGCGCCAACCCTCCCGCATGTCCATAATTGCCGAATTTTTGAATTTTTCTACACAGGCTTCCTTGCCCCTAAATAGGCCTTTATGATGCGTCCTTGAAAGAAGGAAATATACCACAACTCACTGGTAGTTTGCATAGGTCATTTGCAAAACCTTTTCGCTCGAAAACATGTTCCTAAGTAGAGGAATGAGCGAGAACAATGACAGCCACGTGCAATTCAATCACATACCACTTTGCGCCTAATCTCTCCTTAGCAAACTTCAAAAGGTCTTGTACGTGGATGAAATTCACGAAGGCGTAGCCAACATTGCACCCTGATGATGTGGTAAGTACAAAGATGACCTATGAGCATGAAAGTCTCACCGTTGTTGAAGTCAATGCGCAGATAGAGAAAGTCAACTCGACGAGGGCAAACCTTCGCGATGTAGTCCTCCAAGTCCTTGTCGGACATTTTATTGGGAATGTTCTTGATCATCACCGTAGTCCTGGTGTCCGCACCAGATTCGATTTTTGACAAATTCAATTGGTTGTTTTCTGGCGTCTTCGCCTTCGAAGGGGCAAATACAATGCAGGGATCGGGGTGCGGAATGGGATATGGCGGGTAATGTGGTCCGCTAGGGACGGGATACCCTATCAAGTTTGTCATGGGAGGGGGAATAGTCGACATGGCGGCAATGGCGGGATCGCAGGGCCATGGCATTGGTTCAACCTCGGAATGAGGGAAAATCGGAGGAACAAATGTGGTTGCAGGATAATAAACAGGCGCTGGACTGGGCGTCAGTACTGGCGAAAAAAATGGTGTGGTAGGAGGTGGAACCCCTCCATGAGGATGAGGAGCACCTGAAGGGCAATAGGCGCAAGGATGTTCGAAAGGTGGGATAGGAACGGCTAACGGAGTAGCGTAGAAATATTCGGTGTCCGGTTCCGCTGGGCGTGGTTGGGGCTGCGTGATAAACGGCAAAGGTTCATCGGTCCTATGACCATGTACATAGCGACGACGCATGCCTGACATGGATCCAGGTGGTCCTAACATCATAGCTTCGAACCCCATTTCGACGGCTATATCACTCTTAGGAAGGTCGTAGCTCGGGTTCTTTGCCTGAAAAGAGAGCCATGAATGCAGGCAAATGTACGTGAGCAACGTATGACTTACCAGAACTAGGGAATTGTTTATGTCACGGGGGATCGTTTCAATGCACTCTTCATCATTACCTCCTGTAGTACGGATGCTGGAGGAAGGTGTGAGTGGTGGTGTAAGAAGGTTGTGTGGTTGATCTCTTTCGGTCCTTCTGCGCGCGTGCGTTTTTTTGCCGCCCTTTTGCATGGGGGCTTCAATGGATGCATATTTGACGTGTCTAGTTTTTGAATCCTTTGATTCTACTAGAAATTCGCGAGGTGAATGTTTGGGAGACGATGGAGCCGATGGATTCAACGAGGGTTTCTCGCTCTCCTGTGGGATCTGCTCGGACATTGGTGCTGAGTGGGGGGGTATCCTACGTCATTGAAATAATTCAAGGTCGTTATCAGGAGAGTGTAAGAGAGAGTAACTTTTAGAAATAAATCTCACCAAATGTTGGGTAGAGATGGATAATGGTGAAGACGGTGCGTTTCTTGATTTTTTCGTCTAGAGTTGGAGTGACTTTGAAAAGAGCTGGACATAGGAGCAGGAAACAGCGATACACAAATTTCGAAGGGTACAAAAAATTGATGGAAAGGATAGAAGGAGGAAGGAACTGACTTAGCTGTCTAAATTGACATCAGGTAGCAAGCTTGTAAGCTTTATAATGAGAAGACCGGACGCAAGAAGTGGGGAATATACCGGAAAGGTTCTGCGGATCTGGAGGACTTGCCTTCTGATAGGTTCCCTGTCGCCAGGTCGATAAAGTCAAAAAGACAGCTTTACAATTTGTTGCAATCAGGTAAGATGGATATAACACTTGGATCTCCGGGACCCATTTAAATGGAGGACCTAAAACCTTGAGGACCAGCAAGTTTATCAGGCGTAGCAAGTGAATAAGATTAAGGGAAACTCTTTAGAAAAAAAGGAAAAAAAACCGAGATTTTGAAACAGCAGCATCGTAAAAATTTATTTAGTCAATAAGTAAAAGCTTCTTACACGTCATTAATACCTTTTTCTGTGCAATAACAGCAGCTTCTCGGCCATCATCCGCGACTGACTGGTGGATGAGGTAGACATGAAGAGAAGCATAAAGTCGGTGATGAGAATCCAAATGAATAGATGACCATATTGTACGGGCAATCTTTCCAGAAAAGGCCAAGAATTGTTGTAAACCGAATCAGCAGCATGGTGGGAGCTGGGGAGAGATCAGAGGAACAAACAGAGACGGCGTTCACATTGGAATGTTGATTCCTTTTTGTGAATTTTTGTCATGGATCCTGAAATAAAAAAAATAATTCAATTGTTACTTTCTTGAAGGTGGTCCAGATGTTCCCAACAGATGAAAGAGGAGAAGAAGAAACAGACGCCCGGAGAATATCCATAAATTATTATTAAAGCGGAGCTTAAAATTATTTCAAACTCAGAGTTGTTCATCCGAAAACTGCCAAGAGAATTATTGGAATTTCTCATTCCTCTTCGTCAAAATGCCTTTATATGAAATGCTTTGTATCACCACACATGTCCCCACATACGTGAGCTTTTCAAAACCATTTTATGTTTTTTCGCAAAAATCTGACTGTATTCTCAGCAACATATTCGCGAACTCGTCCGTCAGTCAGCGATGCATGTAATGAATAATGGCGGCGTAGTCCGAGGTATCAATTCATGGGGAACGCGAACACTTCCACAACGTATGAAGCGTCACGGTCCTCCCCAGAATGTTGGAGAGTCAGTTCAGTTGTATCACCTTTTTATTCTTCAAATCTCACTCGTTTAATAGTTATTGGACCATGCACTTTGACACAAGTCCACACACTCTTCGATCACTGAACGGAATCATGCGGAGAGACCCTCGGGTACTTCGATGGACCGTACTAAAATTGGCCGACAAAGTTGAAGATATTTCAAAACAAGGACAAAAAATCAGAGTCGACAACAAGCCTTTGGCAGTAGAGGAAATAGTCGATTGACCGTCAGTGTTGCCTATTTTATCCACGCGATTTCATCTGTGGAATGGAACCCTGATGAAGCATTTTTGAAAGCTGGCTTGCTTGTCACCGCAAATGACATATACCTATCTGCAAGACCAGTCTTTTCTCTCGTAATTGAGCAGAACGTATGCGCCACATTTTTAATATTATGTAGTCACTATCACTTATTTTTTCTCTGAATAATATTCACAATCTCATCCAGGTTTTGGATCGTCTGAACTCCTTCCAACTTTTCGTTGGGTTCTTTATGTTCTTGCTCACCAAGAATACCTGGTCTTCGGAGCAATAACGCGTTAAAATGACTCGTTTGAGCTCCTCGATAGTCGCTGTGTGTGTGAACTCTTCAATTTGACTGTACAGACAAAAAAATAATCGACCACCTTACCAAGTCAATTCATCTCCAATGTGCAGACATTCCTTAGCTTGGAAAACATTTTCTCCGGGATTCAAGTGAAGATTAACTGCATTCAAGGCTGACTGAAATATTTGCTTTGACGGTTTCTCTGCGCCAACTGCTTCACTTAACACAATAGGTTCTAAAAATGTCGGGAACCCTAGATCTTTCAACACGCTCCCTACTTCCCTGTTTATCGTTTGGCGATATTTACAGCGACCGTTCTACTCACTGAAACGAATGTCTCCATTGCTGATGACAATGGTCTTCAATCCCATTTGGTGCAATCGTTGAACTGAAATAAAATCACCAAAAGTGCGCATTTGAATCGTACGGAATTGCTCTCACTCGTTGGTATTGCGTCTTCAAAAGCTTTATATCCTTCTCGAGAACTAAAGCGTAACATAAGCTTGTCTATGATTTCAGCCAAGTTCTGTTCCACGTCTATCAGGTAAAAATATAGTCAATTAGGCGCATACTTGTTGCTATTCACAGTAATTTCAACAAAAATATCTTGACCTCACCTGCTTCTCGGGCGCCCGCCCCAAGAGCTGTTCGTCGAATAACATCTCCCCACCACTGCTTTGTATCTCCACCGTAAACTGGCTTCTCTCGTTGCACATGTCTCATTGCTGATGTTTGCGCCCATTAGAGTTTCGCTTGCCGTCATTTTTAATGGCAATGGTATCCAACTTACCGGCTTTAAAAGCTTCCTTTATTGATTCTGGTGGCAGAATTCCGACATACGGCGTGAATATTTGAGAGTACTGTTCATAGATTGGCTGTCTAGGTGTAATAATGGTGTGCAAGACATCAAAAGCAACGAGCCGTATATGATGCATGTCAAAGGTAAGTATACTACCTGAGTGAATTTTCACTTTTGGATTGATGTTTCCCTGGCGGCCCGGATCGTCCAACTTGTTAAAAGAAGGCTTGGACTAAAGTGCTCTATTAGGCTCTATTTCAGCGTTCTCACCCTTTTCCCAGCGACGTCTGTGTCAGCGGTCATTGAGCCATGCAACAACCGCAAAGAAAGGGCTCAGCTGGCCCCAATTTACTTACATCCCTCTTAACTGTTGTGCTTTTGGTTACCCAAACAACGTCCAATCCCCTCCCTGACCCCTGTGCCGACATTGCGGGCAAGAAATGGGTCACCCCTGCTCAAGTGCGGGCTTGCTTCACGTCCTTTCCAGTCGATCCGAAGGTAAAAGCCAACGTGAGCTATTGCGTCTTGTCGTCTGGGGTGCTATTGTTTACTTACTAAATGGTGGGGACCAGGTTATTGAAGTGGTAAATAAGACCCTACCGTTTCATACATCAGTCAACTATCAAATACAAGCACCCCCACCGTTTGAGCATGATGTGCACGAAGACTTGGTGGCAGATCTGCTCAGGATAAGTAACCAAACACATTCTTCGGACTTTGAGTTCCATCTCGACATGTACCGCTCGTTTAAACGAGTAAACGATGGTCATTGCGGTGTCTACAATTATTGCTACGATTGTGAGTGCAATCAATATCTCCAAAAACGTTCCCTTTCGAGCTCACTGTCAAACACGATAGCTTTATATGTAACATATATCCCCCTTCCCCTGGTCCTCGTAACGAATGAAAACGGGGGTCAAGACGTACATATCGCACCAGAGGCTTTTGCTGTAGCTTCCACCGAGTTTCAAGAACAAATGAGCGTCTGGCAGTCCGACCTTCCCTATCCTCTGAGAGGTCAACTCGAGTCGGTATGTTCGTCACATGCATTCCTGATAAATTCCAACGACTCAAAGCTTCGACTATTTTAACCATCAAGCTTTCGGGTGCCAAAGTTCATCTCATTGACGGCGAAGAACCATTCGTAGCTGTCAACAAGAATGCAGAAACTACGGGGGGATACCAATCCTTTGGAACTCGTCAAAATTCGTAAGTAATGGCCTCGAATAACACCCCTGTAATTTACAGGCTCATTCCTTCGCAGGTTTTTTGCGAGCTACCATAGTGGGGTCCGTGGCTGGGAGTATTATATGGGCAATTTCGCTCAGCAAGTGCACCCATTGACAGATTCGGTTGAACTGACGGTACAACGCGTGGGCCGCAAGTCGAATGATACCTTCAGGGCAAGCATTTAATCCATATTCACTCGAACTAGCACCCTGATTTGTTTATTACAGATCCCATACTATTCTCGCTTCGGTTCAGCTTCAAAACCGTTTACAGATTCCAAGTCGTATCGCGCCAATAATTGCGTGGCGACGAATAAGACGAATGGACAAGACTACTACAGTGGAAACTTCAATTTAGACGCATACCAACAAAGCTTGCCTCCAATTGCAACCTTTCAGCAGCAGCCGACACTGAGACCGGACGAATACCACAAATACCCAATGAATGTTTTACTTGATGGTCTACCTCCAACTGACATTGTCCTACCAGAACATCTTCATCCTCGAACACCCCCTCTAAACTCTAGTTATAGTGTCGGCAAGTTTTACGTTTTGGATGACAAAGTCACAGGTGTCCTTGCCCTCGGAAGTTTCTCTGCACAAAACTTCACTACTTTCGGGAAAAGCTTGCTGAAGGGTCTCAACGAGTTGAAGGAGAAAGGAGCCAAGCAGCTTATTGTTGATGTTGTAAGTCTCCTTGGGTTCCGGAAAGATGTCGACCATTTCTCAGTTTATTCTCCAGACGAACAATGGCGGCGGTTACATTTGCATTGCACATGTGAGTTAATCACTGCCAGAAACGCTTGAATCGCTGTTGACATCCGTGGTGGCATTGGCAGTGGCTGCACAGGATCGTATGTCTCCCAGGAACATGGAGTCCAATTAAATCACTGAACAGTTTTTTAGATAGTTGGGCCCTCGGAAACCACAGTGCCACAGGCAGGATTAGATTCCGTAATTCGAGCAGGTCCATTGGCACAGTTGATTGTAAAATCGATTGCACAAGGCATGGACCCACTCGAGTTGTTGAGTTACAACCCAAAGCAGTGGACAAATGCGACACATCACCAATTTCCAGCAGCAGCAAATTGGATCAAACCCTACCCCATCGAAATAAACGGTCATCAGGATGCTTTCAGTCAGCGTCTAGGTCAAGAATGCCAACCTTTCGACTGGGATGCTCCGGATGAAGGTTTGTTCCAGCCAGAAAGTGTGCTTATTGTGTCAAACGGCCGGTACGTGTGGTGCTTTTGTTTTCCTTTTTTCGAATCTAACTACGCATATGTACTCAACTTTGGTAAATAGTTGCGCGAGTTCATGCTCATTGTTCAGCGTCAGTCCTTTCGAACTCCATCAAGTCCGAAACTAATACCCCAGATAAGATCACGATGTCGAAAAGAGAAGGTGTCAGAACTGTCGTTGTCGGGGGCAAGGTCGATACAGTTCAAGAGTACTGTGGTACTGTCGGCGGGCAGTCGACGTCCTTTTCGATGATAGATTCAGAAATCAAGGTTTGCACATGATACATATATCTGCATTGGCACACTCATGAATCCTCGAATCAGTCGACCAAACTCAAGACGCATCAACTTGCGCCACCAGACTTGTACGTGTTCCTGGTACATCTCCGTTGACAGAGTTCTGACTGTACAATTGTTCCAGTTTAACCAACAGCGTGCAAGGTATAACATGGAGACTTGGGCTTGGTATAGACAACATTGATGAGCCGGAAGGTACGTCCTGAAGGAGGGAATGTTCAACACCATTGACACAGGACTGACGAATGCATACAGAATGGCAAGAACATTCAGCAGATATCAATTTCCCTCTGACGATGCAAACGTACGTCCCATTTGAAACCCATACGATATCATTTGATCTAAATTACTCAGTGTCAACAACCCTATGGCCATATGGAAAGCCCTTGCTGACAAGTATCTGTCTCATAACCATCACACACCAGCCTTTCAACTACAAGACCTCGATCAGCCATGGTGATGGCTTAGATTTGTTGTGGCAACATGTCTTTGTACACGATATCCTCCACTACACGACTAGATACAACAAATGTGTTTGTTAAGTTAACACAGCTTGTTATTAATCATCGTCTTCAACATCGCCGAACTCGAACATTCCAGCACGGTCTCTCTTGGCTTGAAGCACAGAGGATTGCAACTTTTTGACAATCTGTGGGTAAGATGCCAAATATCTGCAGCCCTTTTTGTCAACAGATGCCAGACCCTCGCTGACGAGGTCGGCATTGATGCATGCGGATGGATCCTCCGCAGTTTCTGGGCTGGTTGGATCGATGAGACGCAAGTGAAGCAAGTTGCCTTCCTTGTGGTCAATGTTCGCAATGAGCTTCCTTCCTTCACAAATTTGACGGAAGCGATCGACCGCTTCTGCGTAATAATCGCTCTCCGTGTCTGGAAGTTTAACGAAGCTGCACATTCGGGTGAGGAATGAAGTATATTAATAGGTCATAGGGTAGCTCACCTGAGTCGCGCGTCTTGCGCTTGGCCGGGAAGGGAACGGAATTTTGGGTCTAGTGGCCGAATGCTTGAGAAGGGAATGGTGTCTTGGTTTCCATAATCAATAAATGTGACTTCAGCTTCGCGCTTCACAGGGGACGCTCTGCGGATTTTTGCACGGTACCAAGCACCATCTGAAAACTTTGCAGATACCAAGTCTCCTCCCTTGGGAACAAAACCTGGTGGCGATGCTACTGGCGAACGGTGGTGTATCGAGAATTCCCTCATCAGTTTCTCAAGCGATGCAATACCTGTCAACAGAGTCAATATTTTTTACAGGTACTATTTCGTGAAGCACTTACCGTCGGTGTTCAATATCTGCACAGAGAATGTGAACCCATTTTTCGTCCTAACGTCGCTGACAATGACGTCGAGATACTCGGACTTCAACGGACCCGACTCGTTTTCTTCATCCGAGGCTTCCTGTTTAACGGCCTCTTCGTCGAAGTCGCTCCAGATCTATGAATCTTTCGTCAGGGGTTTCCTTCAGATCGGAAAAAAAAGTGGCCCATACGTTGCGTCTGGCTTGCTTTGCTTCAGCCTTGAAACGTCTCAATTAGCATGACGAAGCAAAGGAAAAAGCAAAGAAACAGGTCATACCTCGGCATCCTGAAGTTGTTTTGCCCAGGATAAACCTTCAGCCGAGAAGGAGTGCACAGTCGCAAGTCCTTCTTTGACCAAAGAGAGGGCAGCGTTATCGGTCTTGTTCAAATAAAGCGTGCCAATGAAACCGCCTGACTTGTCAACGCTTTCAACCTCAAATTCGACGTCTCTTTGCATATATCTCCGCGTTGAGAATTCATACGCCTCGTTGCCATAAGGTTCACCTTTGTCAGCTGGGCCTCTTGCTGTCCGTGGAGCTCGAATACCTGCCAACAATATTAGGTATATTCAATACACATACAAAACAAACTCTACCAGCAAGGACGAGTGTCAATGTTTGATTGTCCTTAGGGAGATAGATCCTTGACGTGTTTGAGTCTCAACACGAAATGAAAAGCAAATTATAGCTCACTTGAAACGCGATCCAGCCGCCACATATTCTACGACTGCCGGAATACGGCCCAGGCGCTTGAAACTGTTCAAGAAGGGGTTTGCCCGGTTGCTTGACTGTTAAGTGGTTAGCTCAATCAACAATGACGATTATGAAAATGCATTCACCTCGGAAATATTGAGAGGTTGCTTTGGTGGCGGATTCTCTTTTCCGGAGTGAATCCCACGCGTTTCGGCAGCAGCACTGAAGAAGCTGTCAGCATGGAATGTGTACACCACTATCCCCAGACATACGCTTGTTCTGCTGCCATAAGTTTATCATAATCTGGAGAGCGGTCTTCGTCGTCACGTTTGTGTCTTACGACACTTGCTAGACCCTTTTCGATGAGCTGCTCTGCAATGTTACTGGCGGTGAATCAGTGATCTGGAGTATACCCCAACGAAATGGTACTACGCATTATGACCTCCATATCGGACAGTAGCGCACTCTCGCTCATCGAATTCGCCTTCCTTGGGACGAATGAAATCAATGTGGACTTTAACATGCTTTCCGATAAGCTTTTTGCGCAAGAATTCGCGGGCTTCTTGAGCGTAGAAGGCCTGACGAGGGTCAGAGAGTCTGATAGACAACAACATCAGTGATTATGTCAATAAAGTAAACGAGATACTTACTTTGGTCCACGGGTAGAGCTAAGCTGCAGCCTCCGTTCTACGCCTGTGTCTTTTTCAACAACAGAAATTTGATCCCCGCTCCAAACCCTTACTACAGTACCATCAAAGGTACGCGAGCTTCCGTTACTGACTGCTGTAGAGTCTTTGCTCTCTGCACTGGGAGCAGGAGCGTTGGCATACAGGCAAAGCCGTTTGGCCTTGGCAGCTTTCTCTGCTGCTCGGAGGCGCTCCATACCGCCACTGCTGGCAAGCATTCCAGCGTGCCAGTCTACGACGCGTGCAAGGCCTGCTGCAACGAGATGCTCGGCAATGTTACCAGCAGGGTGGATAACTATTTCATATTATTAGGGGAGCACGAATTTATAATTAGGAGATACTTACCGGTTCCAATGAAGATGCTTGCAGGAGGTGGTGCAGCTGCAGTCGCCGATGTTTGGAAGGGTGTCGCTGCGACATTTGGCAATGACAAAACTTGAACCCGCACAGGTCGCTGCAATAGTCTCGATTCGGTAAAGAATCTAGCCTAATTGTCATGTTAGGAATCGAATGGACTTTCAAGGCATAAGATTGAAAGGTTTACCTCTTCACCCCATGTTTCTGAGGCTTCACCTTGCTTCGCTGCAGCTTTCGGACTACGGACACCAGCCAATGCAATGTTCGCCATTTGATGGTCGCCCTCTGGAAGCATCAATCGAACGCGGAGCGTTGTTCCATCCCTGACTTGTTCAACGATAGCTAAAAATCCCTGTGAGATTGCGTTGGAAATAAAATACAGAGTTCACCTACCATCGATAGGCTTTCCCTTCCATTCGGTAACGAACGCCTGGGAATCTGTAGGCATGGTGTAATTGACGGTACGAGCCTGATTACCGCGTCATGAACCAATTTACTCCAGTCAAAGAAAGGAGCGTACCTGAGGTCCATGGGGATTCCAGACACCTTTGCCAGCGGCCTTGGCCTCGTTTTCCAGATCCTTCTTCTTATTGTCCTCCTCGGTGAGTTCACGCTTCATCTCTTTCAGTTTAGCCCATCCATTTCGCAAAATTTCGGATGCCAGATCGACACCACCTATTTCGGCATGTCCAAGATCGCGTTGGACTTCTTCGTTGGGCGGCAAAGCGTGAATAGATGTGAAGGTTATTTCTTTCCCTACAGCCAGCTGGCGCAAGAATTCGCGAGATTCGAAGGCCCACGGCTAGAAATACACCAGTTAAATCACTATATCGTCATTTACAGGCTTGTCACTTGCCTCATCTTCCCGCGATGATGTTCCAAGGCGGGGGGCAGCTAAATCGGCGAGGTGAAGGACTCTGTGTACGGAAAAGGGGTTTAGGTGGGGAGATGGTAAAGAGTATTTGGATAGAATAACCTTTCTTTTGGTATTTGACCGGGACCTGCCTGCCTGCCACGAAGCACAAGTGAATCACCCGAGATTACGGCTGTTCAAGAAAGTTAGAAAAAGCAGAGTTTGATGATCCAAGGATGGAATCACATTTTACAATCTACATGGGGAAGACAATTGAATAGATGACATTCATTAGAAAAGTAGAAGAACGTACAGCTTTCATTGCCATTTCTGCTGATTTTTAAACGAAACAAGTAGATAATAGTTGCTGGCGATGAACAGATTTATGATTCAGAGTTTACGTTGCCAGCACCATCGGACCTGCACTCGTGTCCCCCCAAAATCATGGTCACGCGACCTATCGCGTCCTGTCATCTGACCAAACGCGGTCACCAGATTTGAAAATGCTGAGAGCAAAAAAACATACGGAAATTCATGGTGATCATTGAATATCATTTACAAAATTACAAATTCTAAATAAAACTACATTTTTGTCCAGATAAGCGCTGGAGATAGATCGGCATAAGGCTCCAAGTCCAACTGAAAGTTCTAGAGTAACACGCCCCATGTACGTCTCGGGTAACAGTCCAACTTGTATGTCCATGCAGTAGGAAATAAATGCCTACGTTCATTGCTAGTGGGTTGCTAGCTGGGTGTTCTTACGGAATAGAACGTTGGCCAGGCAATAAGCTGAGGAACTTCTGACTTGCAGACCGAACCCACTGGGACAGAGGTCGTCCTGAGGTGTCAGAATACGATGATAGATTTGACCACTCCCTGTGATTCGCTATGTCTTGAAGAATCCATGGATTGGCCTGAATAACAAAATTAGCAGACGAGACCTAGCAGCCAGACAAAAAAAAATACAAAAATACCTTGAATTCAGCCAGCGACAGCCTTTTTTTCGGGTTCTTTTGAAGTAACCTGTCCAGTATTCCAACGATAACGCCCCCTTCGCTGTCTTTGTTGACGGGATGTCGACCCCCAGTCGGAATTTGATCAGCACCCATAGATTCATCAACTGGCCAATCCTGCGTGCAGATTTGGTGGTACAAGACAAATTCATTGTGATGGATGTTTTCATTTGCGGAAGAAGGAACAGTAAAGGGTGTGTGCCCAAAGAGAAAGCAATAGAATGTTACACCCAATGACCACACGTCGATTGCTTTGGTGATAGGCGGTCGCTGCTTGGGCATCTGAATAGGCGGACTGGATGCCGTGTCTGATTGTTGTCCTTCAGCAGAGCTGATGGTAAGGGTGTCGTATGAGGGTGATGGCGAAAACTTTGGACCATCATCGGAAAACCAGACGACTTCAGGCGCCAAAAAGGATGGTGTACCTGCTCGTTTTAGCAGGTCAGAGTCGGGAAAGAGTGTTGGGTCTATATGATAATCGGAAGGACCTGGATGGCCTTTCTGTCTTGGACGTTTAGGGGGGCTAAAATGGGCTACGCCAAAGTCTATTATTTTGACGGATCGACGGTCTTTGGTGTAAAGGATGTTGGCAGGTTTAATGTCACGGTGTATAATACCTTCGTGATGAACTGGTGGATATCAACACCTGTTCTGAATTATAAATATGCAAAACCACGCACGATATTCTAAGCCAAGCAAAGTATCGCGAACAATGCGCCTGATTTGCTGAAGCATTAGGATGGGTTTGTGTTCTGCGTTGCACCACTCAACAGGACCTCCAGAAAGATACTCCATGACTACAGGGGGGGTGTTGGAATGAAACATATGAACAAGAATCGCAAATATCTCACCCATATATATCTTATCCTCCCTTGGATCATCAATAACCTCGACAAGACGGACCAGATTCGCGTGTCGACATTTCTTCATAATGGCAATCTCCTTGCGGATAGAATTCATGGTGCTGTTCATCGGTGCATGACCATCCTGATTTTCTTGCTGATAATTGCGTCGAAGGAGCTTAATTTTGTCTCGTGGGTTGTTCCTACGGATAGATTTCACTGCCTGCAATGTTCATGTTACCGTCAAGAAAACATGCCCCAAAATGGGATACGTGCCTAACGACATACCATACAGTAGCCTTGCCTGGTCTCATCTCGACAAATATAAACGTCACCATGCTTTCCTTTGCCACATTTTTGCCCGCGGATGTACTGATTTAACCTGTATCGCCGTTGGGACGGATTTTGCAAGGAGAGGGTTGTTCGAACGGGCTCTTCAGGGTCAAAAGGAGGTAAATCTGGAGATGGGATTGGGTCTTGAACTGGGTAGACGACACTCTGCATACGAGAATAATAAAAGAGAGGAATAAATAGTCGAACAAGGTCGAGTAAATTTGGAGTTAGTTAATATTCAACAATTCTGAAATCAAAAGGTTGTGGTGTGCAATAGAGGTGCACGTCGTGGTGACTGATGACATTATACACTTGCATCTTGGCCAAATGGCTCGTTATTCAAGTAAAATATCTCCTAATTTGGCCTCTGAGTAACACACGACAAAACAACAACTTGATTTAGCTTATAACATAGTAACCTTTCGTTGAATAATTACAATGTTGGCAATTGTTACAAATACTTGGATAATCTGCGTATATTCTGATTGATAACGCTGCTTTAACCCGTCATTAACTCCCCTCGACCCAGTCTGAAGGAATACCAACACAGAGAGAAATAAAAGAAATAGCACGTTGTCAAGTTGACAGGGCTGTCCATCTGTCGACACCAATCAATGTTTGTTTCTCTTTTCAGGCGTAGACTCTTTCAGCGTTCTTGAAGAAAACAGCATCAACAAATCCTTGCTCGATGCCCAGCTCTGCGAGTGATTCTCGTGCAATTTCATACCAGTCACCAGGATTGGATCGTGCACGAGATGAGGAAGAAGGGGAAGACCCAAAGATGATACGCTCATCACCAAAGGCTTCGACTACAGGACCAACTATATAAATTTGATGAGGACAAATGTAACGGTAGTATGTAGGCGTGTGATAAGACTCACGGTACATCTTAATTCGCCTCTTCCATTCATTGAGTTGCTGTGTATCAGCAGATTCGATAGGACTTCCTGGGAAGGGTGTTTGAGGAGTGGGAGCATCCCAAGAAGGTGGCAAAAACTTGACGTGAACTTGAGGGATAAGTGAAAGAGCAGCAACTTCGGACTGGAAAGCAAGATAGGTTGGGTGATTCATGAGCTTGACGATTGGGAGATCAAGATCTTGAGGGGGAGGAAGTAAATTCGCTAGAAATATTCAAGGTCAATAAAATGATTAACCCGGTAACGGAAACGGAAGCAAAGGGATAAAGATGGGGTTGATCGATGAAATGTTTTTGAAAGCGGGGAAGACATTATGCTTACAGAGAATTACGGGTGACTTTTTCTCAAGATCGGCGGAAGCTTTGGCGATCATGTCTTCAAAACCTTCGAGGAGAGAATCTGACAAGACGGCTTGAACGTCGATATCAACTGGTCTGTTCTGTTTAAGAGCCCATCTAAGACCTTCGATGGCCTCGGGAGAGTTCCTCGTAAAGACAGTTGATAAGGAAACTGGGAGAGACGCATTCGCAATGAGCGACTCGATATTATGATCTGGATTTTCGAGATTAAAAGGTATAACAAGGGAAATGACTTTAGATTGAGGGTTAATCCTTTTTATCATCGGATAGATGTTGAATTAATACTACTGATAATGAGAAATTGGTATTATTCGACTCACTCTTGAAGAGCAGATTTGAGAAGAGCGGTATCAGGAAGAGAAAGAACTACTCCTTTGATCTTTGAAGAGAGTTGTTGACCAGCGCCTTTCTTCCATTGAGAATAAGTGAAATCGTTGGTAACGATGTTTGCATCGATGACATGAGCTGGATGAAGAGCTGATGGGCTTGGTGGTAAAGGGAAATTATCACCAGCGCTAGAGTTTGGAGGAGTAAACGCAGCCAATGGTAGTTTTGGAAGATCCTTTGGGTTTTTACGACGAAGATGAGGAATTGAAGACATGATCAAAGATATTTAATCCATCTAATAACATCCATTTTATACTCAATCCCATCATTTTTTATTTCCACTTTTAGTACCAACATCTAACCGACCCAGAATCAGAAATATGAATAGATGAAACTGAATCAGAGTTGTTGTAAATAGATTGAGCCCATCTTCTTGTTCTATCCTTCTATAAAATGGTTTAAATAAAATAAAATAAAATAAATAAAATAAACTTACATTTGTATCATCTTCTAAAAACCTATCGAGTGCTTCGATGGCCTTCTTTCTTTCTTCTGCTCGTCCTTGTTCGATGCCTTCAATTAATCCCTCTTTTCTTCCTTTTGTTCGTCCTTCTTTAATTCCTGCCTTTCTTCCATCTTCGTATCCTATATTATATCCTTCTTCGTACCCTTGCTCTCGGCCACCTTCCAAGTACGACTTGAGCGCTGCTCTGTATCCATTCTCTCGAGCCATGTGTTGTATCATCGCATGTGTCGACAGGTCCTGTTCTTCTCTCAGCGCCTCGGTAGCCCTTCTCTCTCTCTTCTGGGCTTCTTCCAACTCCCTCTGAGTCTCCTCCATCTCAGTCTGCATCCTCCTCAATTCTAACTGAGCCAGCTGTAGTTCCCCCAAATACTGATTGGCTGCTCGCTCTGCCTTGTTCTTGTCTCCTCGAATCGTTTATCGCTCCGTCTCTGCCCTTTTAGCACGCGCCAGTGCATCTTTCTCCCGTATTTCACAGAATTCAGCGTGCATCTTGGCATCCTGCGCGTTTCTCATCTCGGTTTCCAATCGATCTGTCGATGTTCGAAGCAACGTTTTGAGATGGCTTGCCTGCCGCTCTTCTTCTGCAATCGCCAGTGCTGCCACAACTTGAGATCGATGCTCCCTACGAGGTGAGCGCGATGCTTTACGAGCTCTCTCTTTCTTCAGGCTATCCCCCTTCGAACCGTCTATCTTCTCCTTCGACCTCCTCGACAACAATGATGGGTCTTGCAAAACCCGAAGCAACGGCGAAGGAGATGCGCTAGCTGCTCGGCCAAGGCTCACAATATCATTGCTAAACAAAATGTCAGGCCTGTCCAAAAGATATCAAAAATGTACATACAACGCGTCATATTCGGGTACTTGGAGTAAATCTTGCTCGCTAGGGCCAGTTGGAAGAGGCTTTTCGGCGACAGGCATTCTTAACTTTGGATTCGATGTTGCGGCCCGTCAGATAGCAAGTAAGTTATGTCTATATGTTTCCGCAATGGAACGTAGTTGGAGTGACAGAAAGGAGGAATGCTGCGTGATCCTGTTTCCCGCAGCTCATTATAACTTGTCTATAATACCCAGGGCATCCAACGGCATGCCATCCCTTAGCCTCGATGCACGCTTGCAGGGTCCCTCGACTTAACATTCGTTGGTGTTGATCGATTCATGCTATGCTTTTTGCCATATAAAAACGTGTAACGGTGTCTTCGGGTCTATATCCGCTCCTCCAGTGATTCGAAAATAGGGACCTAAAGTGTCAAGCTGACAAAAGGCCTCGTGCCCGTGCTCGGTCGACGTCAACCTTCAACGTTTCATGGTCACACAGCCCCCGTCTCTTAAACAACCAACACAGGATTTCGTACATCTTTTTTGTTGCGTGTGTAGATTTCTTTCGCAACTTTCTTCGATGCATGTAGCGTAATTCAATTCCGAGAAACGGCTCACTTGTTTCCGATTCCGCTCTCGTACAGTAAAATTCCGAAATGCGCTTTGCCAGGAGTGGGTTAGAGCGAAGGCCCTTGATCTCACTCTTTCAACGGGCCCTCGGCCTACATACCCGGCATCAAGTCTAAGAGGCCTTTCGAGGGCTATTATACCCATGAACATTTACGTGCGAATGTCTGTGTCTCCAGATATTCCGAGCATTGCCTTTTAATCTGATTCAAGGTAACACTGGGCAAGTGTACGTGCCCAATCAATTGCAAAAGGTATGCTGAATACCCACGTTGTTACCCACTTTTACACTGGCCCATACATCTCGTGAAATCCATTTCCATGGCCCCTGATGCAGGTCTGATGCCTGACGTCATCACGCGCTTGAGCTCTTGACATTCGGTGCAACGAAAGGTTATTTTTAGAGGTCATCTATCAGGATGTTGCCGACTAGAACTTACTTTTTCAACCGTAGCAATAGTAACGCCATCGCTTAAAATCTGTTTAAATCTCAAGTGACAAACCTATCAACGTTTCGAGGGAGAGTTCAAGTACTAATCGTGAAAAGATTCACTGCCATTCCCCTTCGACGCACTGTATGGCAGACGTCGTAGGATTAAATTCGAAAGGTATATGAACTCACACTGCAAATGTGCATGATGCAAATGACACTACTAGCATCAGGGCCATGCTGTCGAGTTGACAATGTTCTTGCGAACCTGAGAACTTGCTCTGAGCTAGCACTCAACGATACGTACGCAGGCCAATTGCACATGTACAACTAATCCGAGCTCGGTCATGTTGCCCACGAAGTCTTCGCTAACAGGTAACATGACCGATTCTCTCTGAGAAAGACAAGCCGTGGCATGCATTTCGATGGTCACTTGTCTATCCCCGCCAATGTCATTGGCCCCTAAATATACCAAACGTATACCACGATTAGAGACCGCATGCTTCAGTGTTACACTTGCTTCGATATACGTGAAGACCGTATTTCAGCATTCATTCCACTTGCACATGATTGTCATTTTTATATCGTCCTTTGCCAGTTGTGAAAGACCAACAGCACAACGAGCTGTCCAGTTCGTTGAAGCTGGTATAATTGCGACCGGATCTAAATTCCTTTAAAATGGGATCGATGCAGTCATTTTTCTTCGTGGTCTCCTCCTCCTTCCTCTGTACTAACCGGGACACGAGTTTAACGGACTAAACCCTTGGAACAATGTTCTCGTTAACTTCTCGAACAAGCGCCGCCATCAGTGTTGCGATCTTATGCGCTACGGCAGCGTTCGCCGCCCCGGCTCCAGTTGTTTTAGAAGAAAGATCAGTCACTGCTCTTTCCTCTGGAGACCTTGCAAGCCTGGCACCCTTTACTCAGTTCGCGCGCGCGGCATACTGCTCGACGAGCAAGCTGCAGAACTGGCAGTGTGGAGGTGCGAAGCCCTTCCCAATGGCTGCCGTCTAATACAACACTCAAGACTGATCAAATATACATAATTAGATGCCTGTAACGCCAATTCAGACTTTCAAGTGACTCTCGTTGGTGGTGACGGGAATGCAGTTCAAATATGTAAGTGGGCTTCGCTACCCACCCTCCGAGCACAACCGTTGACATGACCCCTATTTTTCAGTCTTTGTGGGATTCTCTCCATCACAAAACAGTGTTATAGTGGCGCATGAAGGCACTGACCCCACCAAATTGTGAGTTATATCAATATTCCCCTGTACACGATAACCAATGTTCATATGTTATATATTCCATAGCCTCTCTGTATTGACAGACGCAAACATACTCATGGACCCACTGGATACGGGACTTTTCCCTGGTGTCTCATCCTCTGTCCAGGTTCATGACGGTTTCCGCAATCAGCAGGCGTTGACCGCTCCCACGATCTTAAAAGAGGTGAAGAGGTTGATGGCACTGAAGAATACAAACAACGTCGTGGTTGTAAGTTATCAATTGTTCATTATTTTCATCATTGACTACTCATATCGAATGTCCTTTCACTTAGGTCGGCCACTCTTTGGGCGGTGCTCTTGCAGAGCTCGACGCTCTCTTCTTCGTTCTCAACCTTCCATCGAGCGCTAATGTCAAAGCAGTCACATATGGCACACCCCGAGTTGGCAACCCCGCATTCGCCCAATTAATTGACGCCAAGGTCCCCAATTTCAGACGGATCAACAACGAGCTTGGTATGTGCCTGAAAATCAGTGACTAAAATTCAACCTGGATTGCTTATACAGCGCGCATTTGAAATATAGACATTATCCCCATCGTACCCGGAAGGTTCCTCGGATTCCAACATCCTCACGGAGAGGTACACATAATCTCACCCAACAACGCCGTTTCGTGCCCTGGTGGGTTTAAATATTCATTCAACTTCTTTCATTATAATGCGGGATGCCTGACCTTCTTCTAGGAGACGACGACGCCACAGATCCGGAATGCCAAATCCAATCTGTCCCAAACATCTTCGAAGGGAGCATTCTGGACCATGTAAGTCTGGACTACGTCACAAACATTGACTTGAGGTACTAATATTGCTCACAGCTCGGCCCATACCAAGGCATTTCTATTGGTACTATCTTTTGTACGTGATTTGACTCGATATTATGGAGGGGAAACGCAGTAAGTACTACTGGCGACAAAACAAATATTGTGTACATTTTTTATCGTATCATAAAACGTAAAACGCCCGTGTGTTTGAGTTTGAGTTACGTGAATTGTAAAACATCACATTTCAACACAGCATACCGAGTGATCACATTCCATGTGATAGAAACTTCCAGTCAGCTCGCCTGTGTTTGAACAGAAACCGTTACAGTATATGCTCAGTACTCTTCCAACACCAGAGAAAGAGATCTCAACCTATAACCGACAATCCACAATTGGCCTTGGGAAGTTACTTACGAGGCTAGGAGGTTGGGCGGTCTTGCTCGACGAACCGTGCGTGCTACCGATATACACCAATACCCACACATAGCCAATAGTGGGGAAGATATACTCTTTCCCAGCATGCGCCTTTTACAACCCCTATCTCAGGATATCCCCCTTTGGATGTCTCCGCACCGAAGTGAATATCATTGGCAGAGATATAGCAGTCGGTGTATTGCGGTTATGTATTGCTTTGGATGCTGCCTCGCCTTCATAGTCGGAATACGAGACAGTTTAAGATCACGACCATTACTCGCCCCAAGGCCAGCTTTACCCCATGCTTGGGAGTCGGCTATCCCACAAGTTTTGTTGTCCCAAAGCCTGCTGCGTTCGGCAAGCCTACCCATGTACAGTTTGGAGCCGTTCGTCTTAGTCGGGCAAGAGACGGAATCACTTGTCACTATTTGTACATGGACGTACGACACTGATTTCGGGAGCATAGAAAGGTGGTTACAAACTTGGTCAGGTAGGGCTACCACCCATCAGCATTATGTCGGACAATGAAGCTCATCCCACATATAACATACGACCAGGCCCGGCATCCGTTCTGATCGTTTCGCCTACATCAACAAAAACTCGTGCATACCATGATTTTTTGTCCAATATACGAAGATTGAAGTCTACGCCATTGGCCCATAATCTATCGATCCACATCTTGCAAACCCAAGGAGAATCATCTCCTAACATTTGGTTAAATATAGCCAAACTATTTGTAAGGACCAATTACACCCTTCTGTGGCCCGGCGGTCCTTCTTCAGTCCTTCCTATGCATATAACGGCAGATAGTGTCTCCAAGTCCCTAGTGGCAGATAGACATGGCTACACCTTGGGATCTACCGTGGCAGTATATCCCTTCATCCCTCTTATGCCGATAATAATTTCGACCCAAAAAACATTTTGGTGCACGGAGAGATTGTTCGTTGGACAAAGTCGGGAGAAGGACTGGGACGAATGTCTCTGGCAATTTTCCTTGGAGTTTGGCCCCGCTGTACGCCTTTGGCAAAACTTGGATATAAGTAATCGCGTTGCAGGTGCCGACCTCGCTGCTTCTGATGTAAGTCGCCGTAGATCAATCTTGGAAGAAAGTTAAGGGATTTGGTATGACGGTCAGATGCTACTCCGATATCGACTGAGAAACAGATTCCGCGCAGAAACTTGTGATGACATGTACAAGGGAATCATGGCAGCGGAAACACTCCTCAAGGCAAGGATGGGGCGGATGGAGTGGGTGAAAAAGTTTTGTGCCAGGGTGAGTTGTAATACCCTCTCGCGATGACCCGTGCTTATGCGCACTCGCAGACCGTGGATAGGAAGGTCAACAGTTGATGCATCAAATAGTATCAACGCCCATAAACCTTGCCTCTATGTCCCCTTCATCCGTAGTATTCTCGTTGTCCTTTGAGATGTCGAAAGTAGCCTCAATGTTGAAAAATTCGGGTCCGTCAATCACAAGTCCGAGGATATCATAGGAAAGTCCTACAGCGGGGTGAGGTCTTGAATAGATAAATAAGATAATTCCTACCAGAAATACACTTAAGGTCTTGCTTCCCATCTTCATCTACCCAACCCGGAGGTTGACAATAACTGAGACGACCCAAAGATACAATAAAAAAATGGAAGGCGCCAGTGAAATATCGGTTGGGATTTCGCTGAAGCTTATCTCGCAGGTCGACGACGTCCGAACCATCAATACACAAATGATGAAGCAAGTAGATGGCTTGCTTGGCTGTCCTGATCAACCTGGTCAAGTTTTAGTTCTCCCGGATCTACAGGAAGAACACATTGACACGTACGATAGTGTTTTCTCAGGAGACTCGATCAACCCTTCGTCATTTTCCCAAAGAGGGGTTGTGAGGTGCGTAATGTAGATTATTACAGACGGGATCAGCGAATATGACCCAACGAGAGCTGCTCGGGCGTCTGGATGTGCCACGGAAAGTTGAGAGAAAAATGTTAGAATATAGATTTTCAAATCCTACGAAAATGGATGAGCGAAGCTGCATTTTTGATCTTTTGGCAGATGTACCTGATGGTCAGACTTAGAAGAATCGATGAGGTGGTAACTTAGGCGATCGAGTAGAGCGTTCTTGAAAGTATTTTGCTGGGCCATATCACCATTTATGTCTAAAATGATGTTATGCAATGAATGATCTATCTGGTGGTCAGACACGGAAACTCCACAACAGAATTTGGACTCACGATAGGAGACAAGGCACAGAAGTCGAACCGTGCGTTCCAATAGCCATGTAGGTTGAGAAGTGTGTAGAAGTATAGTTAAACATTCCCTGTTTTGAAGGAATTCCTTGATTCTTTACCAGGGAATTTAGATGTGATTTAGTCTGTTTGGAAGACTTTTGCAACTTACTTCTTAGAATCCGCCATTGAAACCCTGAGAACAAGGCTTTCTAGCAGAAGTATGATTTCAGAGGCAAGAAGATCTTTATCTTCATGCGGGTTGTTGACTGACAATCGGCGTAATATGAGTTTGCAAAGGATGGAAATGATATCGAGGTTCTCCGCGTTTGCCGTCGACGCCAGGACAGCGGATGAAACGTTAGGAATTGCAAGAACAAGCTTTGTCGTAAGGTTCAATATAGATGCTAGCAATTGAATCTTGAATGAATAAGTACCAGATTAAAACATTAGCGCACTGACACTGGTCACTTACTTCATTGGTATTATCCAAGAGCACACACAATGTTAAAATCGAGTCAGAGATGACGTTCACAGATCGAGTGAAGTCGGACAAATCAATTGGATTGGAGACTACCTCCAGGATTTTAGAGCAGCACTTAACATATAGTTCTGAGTTTATTGGTTGAGCTATGCTGAGTAAACGCGGGAAAAGGAGGACGTCTGAAGTGGGATGCGAGTAGGTCAAAATGAGATGAGCCATCTATGAGACCATCAGTTTAGTGGCGCACATTAACAGCGTGGCATGAATGCGTACCAAAGCCTTCCAGTTGATACCTTCGAATATTAATGATTCGGAGGTGGAGTCATCCTCCAGTTGTACCGATGTTTGTGTACCAGCCATATGGTCCGCAAATGGAATCGAGAACGGAGGCATATTGCTGGCAAGTTCTGATGTAGCCGAATGTCTGGGAGTGATTGGCAGTAATTGCAAGGGTTGTATGTCCGGAAATGAGGTAGCGTCCATGCTCATGTCATACTTTTGTTTGTCCTTGCCCTTGTTAATCCTCCTGACCTGGGAGCGAATAGGCGTTGACGTATCAAAAGCATTATGAAACCCTGGAAGTGTAGCAGCTGTAGCAGGTTTCTGTGGGGATATTGCCTTGCTCCTGCTAGAAAACGCGTCAGTTGTTCGTGTTACTCTTTGAGGTGTTGCTTCCGGAATCGGGTATAGGCTGGGATAGTCGCTTTGAGTCGACCCAAATGCGGCAGGTGTCCCAGGTAATTCTTTGCTTATCCCCTTGGTTCGGGAGGTTGCTGGTGGTTTGCGGATGGTCGCCTCTAACTCTTGTTGCTGGGAAAATATTAAGAACTGGGGGGTTGAGCAGTCAACAAAACTTGCCTTAAACATGAATTGCGTCCTCAGACGTTCTATTTCATCCTTGATCTCTTTCTGCATCTCTGCCTGCCGGAGTTCTGCTTTGTGCTTCTCCTGCCTAAGCTGAGCCAGTTGTGCTGCGTGCATTTGATTATTCTGAAGTAAGATGAGCATTTCCTCATAAGAATATCTATGAAGGGGATCACCTTCTCGATAGATCTCCTTAACACACCAACTTCCCCTTCTTTCATGACGCGTTGTTCTTTGGTCTCTTGCAATTCTGCTTGCAGACGGGCGTGGTCAGCTTGTAACTGGTTTATGTATAAGAGTGTCAACGTCAAATGGGGGATAAAAGAGCGAAAATCATAACCTGTTCTAGAGTTTTTTTTAACATCTGGGTTTCTGGATTCGGTACGTCATGGATATGTCCCACAGGCTTCGAAGATGGGGTACCAGTGCGGGAAGACTGATTCAGTCTGTGCTGACCGTGTCGGGATGAGACAGGGTTCGGCAAAGAGGTCAGATTATACATCCGTGTAGGAAGAGCATGTACATGCGCAGAAGTCGATTGGCCATTGTTTGTGGTGGAGGAATGATAGTTTTTTGGTATTGGCGCGGCCAGGTACGAATCTCGTGTTGGGGTGTTAAACCTAGTTGATAGACCATAGGAACCATCTCCCTGCAATGAAATCTCTGGCAGAGATTCATCCTCAACAATAGCGCTTTTCTGAATGGGTGGTGCTGGGGACCAGCCTTTTACTGTTTTAAGGCGCTTATTTGCAGGTTCATCTCCCTTTATGGTCGATGTTTCGGCAAAATACTGCTTTTCCTGCTGATCTAGAGCTGCAAGTGTCTGATCGTCCAGCACAATGTCATCCACAATATAATCGTCGTCGTCGTCCATGATGCTGGAAAAAAGTATTAGACTGTGGATAATAGCATGCTATTTAGGACGTGATGGATTGGTGTGAAAGACTGTTTACAGATATTGACGCGTTGGTCAGTCAGCATAATTAGGTAATTCGCCATTGCAGCTTGAACCTCGACTTCGAGTTGGATCTAGCGCTCAAGGCCCTGAGCCCCATCTTGAATTATGGAAACAGCCTCGACGACAAATTCATTACGAACTGAAGAAGAAAATGCTCGTTTTCACAAAAGATTGGCACTTAAGCATCTGAATGCCTCAACAGTTATTCCAGGTAGAATATGATTTATGTTCTGTGATTTCAGTTAACCTCGTCCTTCAGAAACCGCCAAACTCGACTCTTCGTTAAAACGACATACTGCATTTGTCAAAAGAATTAAACAATCACTGGCACTTGAAAACCGGGACCAGATTCTGAAGGACATTGATTCGCTGACTCTTGAGAAGTATATAGATGAGATTGCAGGAGCAGTCATCGAAGGTCTTTCTCGATGCAAAACAGAGAAAGATGTCTGGGCTGCGGTCGAAGTAAGGTTACCTTGAACCATACAAACTTGTTGTTTATCTGAAATAATTCCTAGATAATATCCGCTCTACACCGACGATTCCCCAATACATTCACCCCTACTTTGGTCACCAACCTGGGTTCCGCCATTAGTGCACCACCCCGGGCATCGTTGGCAAACCTTACACAAGAGCAACGAGACAAAGAAGACTCTGCCCGTATTGTGCGCCAACGTCCTATTCTTCGCATTTGCTCGGAGTTAGCCTTGGTGGGGATAATCAAGGATGCACCAGATCGAAGCGGTGCTGAGTGGGTCATGAAATCTATCAAAGACCTCGTACGCATATATTTTTTCACAAACTCCGGAACAATAAATGACGATATATCCAAGCTTTCGAATGATCCCAGCTTGTCATCTTTACCCTTGTTGACCACATTCCTCAAGTCTTATTCCTGGCCGTTTTTGGGTATCAGCCCCCCAACGGCATCGAAGCAAATTCCAACAGAGACTGAGCCAGGAACACTATCTACTACTCAACAACAAAAGGAGGCGGAGCAACAGACAAATGAGAGTTTGGTGGAGGAAGAACAGTTGGTGGAGCGTGACATCCGAGAACGCTTCAAACGCATGTGTGAAGGGTACTTTGAAAATGTCTGCAAGAAGCTCCTGATTGAACACAAGGTAAATAAGTTGTCTAGAAAAATATTTGCTATCAAATGCTAACTTGCTCGCAGCGGCTACAAGAGCAGGATAAGAGAAATCATGAAGCATATATTCGCTCAGGAGAGATTTTTGAGGATCGTCAGCAAGCGTATGAAAAGATGACCAAAAGTTACGAAAAATTGTTGGCTAGTTGTCAATCGTAAGCAATGATACAGGTGTGCTAGGCTTTATCTCACTATTTCTAGGTTATCAGAATTCCTTTACCTCCCTCTCCCCACACTGCCGACTGCATCCCAAAAATCGGAATCTATCGTCATCGGAGGGTCAAATTCCAATCAGATGAATGGAGATGGTGATGAGGTGCTTGTTACAGGTGGCAAATGGGAAGACGAAGAGGAGCGCCGATTCTTCGAGGATGTTCAAGACCTAAGAGATTTCGTTCCAAGCAGTGTCCTTGGAATTGATGAAGAGAAAGATGCGGGAGATAGTCACAAAGAATCAGATGAGGATCGGCTCGAAAAAGAGAAGGAAGAGGTACGGAAGCTTGAGGCCGAGCTGCAGCAATTATCCATACAACCTTCAAGTCCCAAAAATCTCCCTTCGAATATAAGCAATCATTCTGAGGATGAAGATGACAAGTATGTTTAATGAACTTCCTTTTGTGTCTCTTTTGACAGTCCCTCAGTGCCCCGACTCCTACCCCCGGGACGCCTAAAGCAGGCACTCCTCCAATGTCACCCCAGTTGGCACCCCAAGGCCCCTCACAGTTGCTGGCTGCCTTGCTAGCCAGGTTACCTGACGCCACAAATCGTGCGCTGATTGACCAAGTCGCAATTGATTTTGCATTCCTCAACTCCAAGGCCGCTCGCAAGAGACTTATCAAGGTCTACTATTCCACTACCGAATGTCCATTTTCCTAACACCACATATTGCCAGTTTATGACACAGGTTCCTAAAACAAGATTAGATCTCCTTCCTCACTACTCAAGGCTTATTGCCACGTTGAATCGATACATGCCAGATATTGGGACAGAGGTTGTCGCCCATGTTCGTGTTGCACTTCAATCCAGCTTAATATCCATACTAACACGTTGTACTGCTAGCTGGACGAGGAATTCCGGTACTTGCAACGCAAAAAAAATGTTGTCAAAGAGTTGGCAGAAGTACGCCTAAAGGTAAGCATTTCGTCGCCCGTCTCATTCTGGCATGCTAATGTCCCTTAGAATATCACATTTCTCGCGAATTTGACCAAGTTTTCCGTCGTGCCTCCACATGTCATCCTCCACATGTTCAAAGTTTGTTTGGACGATTTTTCTGGCACCAACATAGATAATATTGCGTTGTTACTAGAAGGATGTGGCAGGTTCTTATTACGAAGTGACGATACCAAGGAACGCTTTGGGACAATGGTGCGCTTTGCTGACTGCTACATTTCTGAACGAAGCTAAGAATGCCTTCAGCTTGAACTCATGCGGCGGAAACAAGCTATGCAGCATTTTGACCAGCGTCAACTGTTGATGTTAGAAAATGCCTATTATCAGGTAAATAGCTTGCTGTTGGAATGATCAAGTGCTCATTCACTCTGCAGGCTAATCCCCCAGAGCGCGCGCCCCGTCAAGAAAAGATCAGAACGCCAATGGAACTCTTCATTCGACATCTTATCTACGACGTTCTTGCAAAGAAAACTATTGACAAAGTACTGAAACTGATCCGAAAACTTGATTGGGAGGACGAGCATGTGAAGCGAGTCCTTCACAAAGTCTTCACGAAACCATGGAATATAAAATACAGTAACATCGGGCTCCTCGCTATGCTCACATACGACCTACAGCGTTACAGACCTGCGTTTGCCATCGCAGTGGTGGATCAAGTATTAGAAGACCTTAGACGAGGCCTAGAACAAAATATATACAGCACCAACCAAAGGAGATTGGCTACTGTGAAATATCTCGGAGAGCTATACATCTACCGCCTGCTGAGTTCTAGCATCATCTTCGACACCCTGTGGTGCCTTGTCACATTTGGCCATCGTAAGTTTTTATTCGGTCAATCCATTCAGACTTTCATTGATTCCTTGGCAGCGGATGGACGGCCCGCGCCAAATCAAGTTGTACCTCTGGATATGCCCGATGACTTTTTCCGCATAAGGCTTATCTGTGTCCTCCTCGACACCTGCGGGATGTGCTTTGACCGTGGAACACAGAAGAAGAAGCTTGATAATTTTCTGATATTCTTACAGGTGAGCGTGTTCCTTCCCGTTCATTGTCTTTATCGCTGACTTCTTGAACCAGTACTATGTGCTCTGCAAAGAGCCTCTTCCCATGGATGTCGACTTTATGCTCTCTGACTCAATCGAGGTTCATATTTTCACTCTTAATGTTGGCCAATACTTATTTGGAACGGTTACAGGCTGTGAGACCGAAACTTGAAATGGCTAAAACATTGGAACAAGCTGCCATTGCTGTGGACGAAATGTTCGACTCTGCGTTTCAAAGCACGGGTGCGTATATTCCTCCTACGGTAGCAAATGTGACATTCATTTATGGGATCATAGTTGGTGACGATAGCGGAGGTGAGAGTGATGATGAAGCCCAACGACGGGACGACGAACAAGAAGACAACGATGAAGATGAAGATGGGGAAGATTCGGGGGAACCTCAATCACCTGTAAGCTCACGCAGGTCATCTAGCTGTGTGCTATTCTGACATGTTTTGTTTTTCAGCTGGGTGACCGACCCGGTTCACCTGACCAAGATGTTGTTCTATCTGTCAGTAACAGCCACCAAGAGTATTTAGGACCGTCAGCGGAGGCAGAGGCAGATTTTGCAAAGGAGCTTGCTAAGATGGTTACCGATACATCAGCAGAATCTCGCAAGGTAGACAAAAAGACGGCGCTGGCTTTGTGGGATTCCGCAGTTTTGCCTCCAGTGGTTCGCAAGAAAAAGGTTGACGACGATGCGGACGATGAACGGGATGGTGACGATGGAACGATGTCTTTCACTGTCATCACCAAGCGAGGAAATAAGCAAAATGTTTGAGTTGACTCATTGTCTTCCAGTCCTGATACTGACAATTATTCGCTATAGGCTCGCCAACTTGCGGTTCCGGCTGGTTCTGCATTAGCAATACATACTCGTTCAGCACAGCTTCAAGACAAAGTTGAACAACAGCATCTTAAACGTCTTGTTCTAGATTATGAACAAAGGGAAGAAGCAGAAGAGCTCAAAGGTACGACATCTGAATCCTCGGACTTGTTATGTATCCTGACGAAACTGTGATTATAAAAAAGCCCTAGAAAGTCGTCACCGCTCCGCAGCAATCAAGATACGTTATGTTGGCTAATTAAAGACATAAGCCGATATATACATACCACCGGTGCATAGGATGTTGGAGAGATATTTTGCTACACCAAGCGAACCAGGAAGGCTACTTGTTATGTTGCTAACAAGCACTGCAGCGATGACAGGCAGGGTGCCGATACAATGTCTCAAAGGTTATGTCCTGCGGGCAACTGGAACCACGTTGATAAACCTTGAGCTTGAAGCCCCGCATATCACTATTGCTCCATTTTGGCTTGATGGAAGAGACGTACCGCCTCGTTAGTATAGCATGCTGAATTTATTGGATTTTGTCGTCCTTTCAAAATATGGTTCTCCCTATGTGATTCTGGATGTAACGAATGATAGTGGCATGTCCTTGAGTTAGTAGTTGAGTGTGAATTTGCTATAGACTGCAGGTGTCTTGGGTTGCTCTCCGCGTGCATAGGAATTAAATTGCGTGGTATCTATAATTGGGTGTGTGTAGGACTAAGCAGCCCGTGAACCGGAGAAAGTACACCGCCTTTTGTGACGACAATTTTGGTTGGTTTATATGTCATTTGACTTGAGGCTGTAGAAATTAAGCATATAATGGTCAAGTAATGAAGATAGAAATTTCTGGATGATGATTTTTAAATATTTGAGTGGAATTAAGCATAAGAAGATTGTGATTATGGTTGGAGAGGTTGCTTGGCTGATATTCTTGGCATTTGGGGTTGTTGATGGAAAAAAGGGTTATGCAAAGTTATATAAAAGGCGAAGGGTTGCCAACGCCGTCTCCCAACTCTTTCTCTTTCATTATTTCTCCAGTCATTTTTTTCTTCTTTTCTTTTACGACAACAATGTTTCGCACTCTCACTGTCACCGCGCTAATTGCATACGCTTCAGCTCAATCGTTAGTATTATATTTGTTCTGCTTTTATTATTCAGCTTGATCTAATTTGCTTGATAATTTTCAGGCTTTCACAACAGTGCACCGCAACTCTCGCTGCCATCGCTGGTAATCCCGATGCTGCTTCATGTTTGAGCCCAGGCTCTCTCGTCTCGATTGTCGCCGGAGGGTCTTCCAATTCTATTGTTGCCAGCATTGACGGCTGGCTTTCCAACATTTGCGGCGCTCCTGCATGCAGCAATGATACGCTCGCAGCAGTCGTCAAGAATGCTACGGAAGGTTGCTCAACAGAGTTGAGCGGGTTGGGTTTTAACTCCAACCTTACCCCCACCATCACTGGACTGGTCCAGCAGTACTACCCAACTGTTCGCAAGGTGGTTTGCCTCAAGGAGTAAGTTTCATCCGACTTTCTTCGTAATGTGAAGACTAACATTTTCTCAACCACTAGTGGTGATTCGAACTGCATCACGAAGACTTTGGGTGATGTCGAGGCTACCTTTGGCACCCTTAACCTTCAAAACATTATCAAGATTGTTACCAACCCCCCTGACGATCTCCCTGCCAACATCACTTGCACAAACTGCGTTAAAGCTGCATACAATGTTATCGCACAGGATGTCCCTGGACTCGTTTCTGACACTTCTGCAGGGCTCCAACAGCAATGTGGTGCTGATTTCACTGGTATGGCCCATGTCATTTGCATCATTCAGGATCGCTAACTATTTTTAAATGAAAAGACGGACAAACACCCACCGGCATCTCTCAGAGTGCCAACACCAATGTTGCTTCCTCTCCTTCCACCTCTAATGGTGCCGCTCTTAGCACCTTGACTTCTCTTAACGGTGGAATCGTCGGCGGTCTTGCTGTTTCAGGTCTTGTAGCTGTTGCAAGCGCTTTCACTCTCCTAGCTTAAGTACAAGGACCGTGAGCATAGCTACATGGTGCATTCACATTCCTTGTTAATCAAGATGGACTTTTTACTTACATATGAACATTACTTATAAGAACTCTTTGAGATTAGTTTGTCATTAATACCATGGTGGCCATACTACATCAGTTGTCCGAGCTACACTGCTTAATTGGTTTGAATGCGGGTTGAAATGTTTCACTTCCAAGAATGTAATAGCAACATAGCCCTGACATTTTCCATTTCGGAATACAAATGCAAAAACGTTCCAAAATGCAAATGTACAAAGGTTGAGTAAAGTGCGTTTTGACAGAACGCATTTTTCTGTACATGGACGCGTCTGGTATTATGGTGAACAAAATTACCACATATGGTGATTTTGGACATCACGGTCAACGTCTTATTATTCTTGTGCTATTATTCCTGTCTCTTCTTGTTCGCACCAGCACAAGCACCTCGGAATACAAAAGCAACAGGTTATTGTATGATATTTGGGGATATCCTGTAGTTTGGTTGCCATAATGCGATTACAGGGGATTGCACCCACTTTCAACCAGAGCATACACAATTGACGGAATTAGCCCCATCCTTGTATATTTTTAAGCCACATAGAGACATAAAGCGAATTGGACATAAGATACAAGTACTTGATGAAAATATTTTTTTGAAAAGTAAATGGCTGTAAAGTAAATTCATGGAGTTGACTGATACATAAAAATTGCTTTTTATAGTAATTGAAGTGTTCTTCCTTCTTGCACCATCATCAATCCTCTCATTCCATTACAGAACTTACCCAACGTTCACTGTCAATAGTCCTGGTGACTGATTACTCTGCAGGTTACGGAGCTCATATCGACATTTCATCTCACGGGCCCCAAATCTTAATTGCATTGGTTCAAATACAAGGGGAAGTTTACAGCTTTTGCCACCATCTCTATGTCACTGCCCCCATCTGGTCTTCCTGTACAAAACATCGCTGCTCCTGTCAGGATACCGAGTTCCAGTGGCATCATAGGAACTCCAAGTGCAGCAATACTAGCTGCCGCTGGTCCTTCTCACTTTGACACCACTATTGGCAGAGGCCGTGAGCGGAAAGGCAGTGATGCCTCAGAATCGTATGTATTGCAGATCAACCTACATGATAATTATTGTATTAAATCCTATCGAATTTTGGCAGGAGTGGAACATCATCAAGGTTAAGGACTCGGGTGTGTCGTCTTTCTGACCATTCCATTTGCTGGTGTAACTAATCACAAGTCCCACCCATGCAGCGCCCAACTCGGGGAATCTCAGCAAATCTTTCAAACTCGGATGATAATGATTCCGATACAGCTTCAAACGTCCCCCAGAATCCCTCACAAGTGCAAAAAACTCCAGATTTGATATTGCCTGGTCGAGAACCCTCTCCGCCCAAGGACAGACCCCTTCTTCGCCAGGCTGTGGGATTTCAATCAGTCCACCCCCCAGTCACTGCCATCAGCACCTACGAAGCATCCATACCTGGCCAACAGTCTCGAAAGAAACCTGTCTTCCTCCCCGGCCAAGCACCGGCGGGTGCAGCAAGGAAACCACGAGGTAAACGAGTTGCGCCTTCAACCGCTGAAGCTAGGGAAGCACTACAGGCGCAAATAAATGGGGAATCACTGGGACAACCAGGTCCATCTATTTCGGATGGCACGACAGCAACTGGCCGACCACGGAAGCAAGGTGCCTACCCGGGACAAATGATGCGCTTTCGTGTATCTGAACTGTCCGCCGATACAACACCAAAGCCATCACGACAGCGCAAAAACGCTGCCAGTTCTGCAGCTTCAACGAAAACGATAAGCGCATCATCATCTACTCATGTGGGCTTGGTTGACGTTCCTTTGAAGCCTGGAAAGGGAAAAGAACGAGATATGGGTATTTCGAATGGAGGACTTGGTAGAATGAAATTGCAAACAGGAAAGCAAACCGATTCCTATCGTCCTTCAGGTCATAACGTGGAAGGTCTTAATTCACTGGGCGACGTGGATTTGGACGCTGGGCACGACCATGGAAGGCGCTATTCCAACAAGCAGCCCGTGGTTAGCGGCGGTTTTATAGATGATACACCTCACAAGCAAGCGAATAGCTATTACCGACGAGATTACGACAATGGGTCAGAGATAGTAGACCTTACAGAACGAATCGACTCCGAAACGCCACCACCCCCTCTTTTAATGCCCGCTTCTTCAGCACCAGCATCTCATGTTTCGCTTTCCTCTGATCTGCATGCCTTCACAAATAAACCAATGCAATCTCACGCATCAGCATCTGGGACAGAATCCTTTGGTAATAAGACGCGTCCAGCACGCACTGTGCGCTCAGAAGACGTATATTCATCGCACCCCAGAGATTCATATGCAGCACCCAACTCCCTACGAACGGCTCCTTATCGCCCAGAGTCAGCGCAACAAGAGGCTCGAGCTCATTACTCTTCACCAAACCGACCTCCTAGGAATTCTCAAACCCAAATGGATGAATCACCACCTATGTCTCCAAGTCAGAATTCTCGTAAGGGGCTTTCATATCACTATAACATGCCATCTTATTTTTTTTTGTTCAGCCCAGCTGCAGAAACTTGCTAAACCTAGGACAGTCACTGTATATATACGTGACCACCGAACCGGCCAGCTCGATGAACAATATGTAGAAGTGAAGCTGCCATTATGGCCATGCACTGATCAAGAAGGCTTTTGGGCAAAGGCTAACGATCTGGTATGTGAACAATAAGACCCAAAATTCCGTTTGGTTTTGATCAAAACACCAGTGCAAAAGCATTCAATCCTCACCTAGCAGAATTGATGGTAAGTCTGACAAAAAGACTTGCACCAAACCATACTGATACCATATTATCCATAGGACCTGCTAGAGCGTACACTATGAGAGGATCTGCAAGACATTTTATCTTGCGAGTATCCCGTGATAACATGGATGAATTTACGGAATCGGACGCGAAAGTTCTTGTTAAGAAAGACCGCTCGTTAGAGCTCATGGTTGAATTGGTGGGTGTATCTCATTTCTCTGACTGAATTTCGCTGACCCTTAAAAGTTGCAGCCTATAGGGAGTCTCCCCCAGCCTCGTCCACGAGCAAACTCACCCTATGGCAATCGTTATGAACATTCTAGTCACCACCTGGACCGTATGGACGTTGATCCAAGGCACTACGAATATGGACCACCCTCACGGCCCCGATACTATCACAGGAAACGGCCATCTTCCCCTTCTTTTGAAAATTACGACGGCTACTCCAATCACCCTTCTTCCAGTAGATTTCCATCTAATAAAGCCCCCAGGCATGATTACGACTGGGACATGGCTCCTCGTCACCCTCCCTCATACCATCACGGTGGTCGATCACCCAGCCCCCGTTACGATGATCGTGATGAACCCATGAATATTGACTCGACTCAGTCCCGAAGAAGGCCTGGCGTTCAGCGTGGCCATTATTCCCGTGAATATAGCCATCGAGCAGGCAATGAAGCACACAACTATAGGACGCAGGGCAGTAGACCCTTATCAGGCCGCCGTAGTCGCACTCAGAGTCGCGATCCCTCTATGGAGCCCGATTCTATTCGAAGTCCAGGTACAAAACGTCCAGTGAGCGAACAAGTCCGCCACCCATATAGTTCAAATGCAACATCTGAACCTCGTCGTAACAGTCGCAGTGCCAGCCCTGCTGAGAGTTCGGACCATGGAAGCTCCCTTGATACCACCGATCCCTTCATGAGGGCAGTGAATCAAGTCCTCCGCGATGATGAAAAACTTTGGCGCGACTTTTACGCCGTTGAAACACAAAATCTCCCCCCGGTTCAGCACTTGATAAAGAAGTACAACGTTTTACAAGAACTATTTCAAAAGCACATTGGGACGAAAGTCCCAGGATACGAGGTCCTTATGGAAGAGAAAGACATTCTCCAGATTATGTGGAGCGGCTTTAGTTCCAGGAATGGACGTGCTAGACTGATGGAGGAGATAAAGGAGTCCATCACTTTAATTGGCTATTATGGCCCAAAGGGAACCCGACAAGAGGTGACTGAAGTCGTGAACCTGGTGTCAGGAGGGGAACCCGTTAGCAATTTTGAAGATCTGGCTATCGTTCGCGAAAATATGTTGTTAACACTTCGTCGAGTTCATCGAGAGTGGGAAAAAAGTCAGCAAGGCACTCTAGCGTAATTCTTTTCTAGTTATAAATGCGTCTTTCCTTCATTCCGTAACCCAACGATTCGCGAAAAGGTCACATTTCGTAAATCTGTTCCGTTGACCTTCTATTTACCCCTCGACTTTCTTGTGTTGATACCATTGTAAGATGCAATCAATACCCACTATTACCTCGACCACTGCACTATTCAAGCTTCCATGCCAGAAAATAAGGTAAGAATGTACATAAATTACTGAGCACCGTCGGGTTTGAGTGAGCTGCGACCTGCTCGTAAAATCTCGTCTGTCGACAAGAGGTTCACAGCAATGACAGAACTAAGAAAAAGTCAGAAGACATTCGCAACAACAGCGGTGAGCAACGAACCAGGAATGAAGCATCTGTCGTTTCACCCTGTAATTGTCCCACACACCCTCGACGGTAGGATCAAAAGGTTCCCCACTAGTGAGGTCGAGGCCAACAACATTCCCTTGCCCTTGTTCGTCCTGTTGTCAATATGTGAATCAAGTTCAGGGGATGCACACCACCGAGTCTGCGTACCTGAAGAGCTACGATTGTATCTTGGACATCGAATCCGCCATTCTGCGCCAGGGTTTTCGGGATGACTAGAAGGGCGTCTGAAAACGCTTGAACACCCATCTTTGATCGACCTTTGGCATTTTTCTTGACTTCTCCACTCAAATATGCAGAGCAGGCCACCTCAAAAGCCCCTGCACCAGGAATGAGGCACTCATCCTCAATAGCGTTCTTTACTGCCCGAAGACCGTCACGCAATGCGTCTTGGATCTGCTGAGTGGTGTGCGCATTGGGACCTTTGATCAACAGGGTGACAGATTTGGGGTCCTTGACTTCTTCAACAAATGTAAATTTCTCTTCTCCTAGGGTGTGTTCGTAAACAAGGCCTGCCCATCCAAGTACCGATGGCGAGAGATCATCGACTGAATTTTGGGCGACACCCCCACAGACAAGTTGCAAACTGGGGTAGTGGTGGTCAGACAGAATGACCATGGAAGCGAATCGCGTTACTCACCGTTCCATGTTGCGTCGCTTAGCTCTCCGCAGGGCAAAGATTCCATTCTTTGCAAAAAGATCGAGGCTCATAGGGTCAATACCTTTCTGGTTGATGACAACAAAGTTCTTTTTCTTCTCTTTGGAATCCACCGCTTGGTCACAGACAAGGTTCTTTAGGTTGATAATCTTTTGGACCTTCGCGTCTGTAAACTTCCTCTCCGATTCGACGAGTTTTTCACGTTGCTCCGCCGACGAATAAAAGAAACTTGAGTTGACCTCTCTGCATAGCCGTTTAGTATTACATTTTCGAATCAACGGCAGAACGTACGTTTTCTCATACTCCAATGACACGTTCAATGTCAAGACGTATGTATTCTCTAGTCTCTTGGGCATATCGGGATGTCTCGCACCATGGTCAAGTACCAGGCCCCGGATAAGTTGCGTCTCTGATGCTGTTCGGTGCTGCATTTTCATAATTTCGACCATGTGGAGATCGATGGGTTCTCTCCATTGGTCTTTCGTGTCTGAAAACGTTGAGCATAGTTCACATGCATAGCTCGAAGAACTGACCATCTTTAGGTGGTCTAGGTCGGATCGCGAGAACAGCATCTACAACATCAGCAGCAAGTTTCTTTGCCAAAGCCGAATTCAGTTTTGTTGATAGCGAAGTAAACGCAATGTTAATCAACGTTGCGCGATCCATGTCAGCTGCGACCTTGTAATTGTCGAGAAACTGATTTTACGAATCAAGATTTGTTGAATATGAGAATAAAACAGGGCACTCACCGACAAAGCCTCCTTTTTTGCGATATCGAAACCCTCAGCGATGACAGTAGGGTGAACACCCTCCGAAATAAAGCGATCCGCTTGTTTCAGCAGCTCCCCAACAAGCAAAACCACCGATGTTGTACCATCCCCAACTTGATCGTCTTGTGCAACAGCTGTTCTGGCGATCATGGCAGCAGTAGGGTTTTGGATTTGCATTTCTGACAGCAGAACCTTGCCGTCCTTGGTCATCTTGATTTGACCAGCACCATCCACGAGCATTTTCAAAGTTCCTCTTGGTCCTGATAGTGTATATTTATGTCAGATATGTGTTGATATTAGGAAATACGCGTTCATTTGCACCTAGATTCCCTTTGACAACGTTGGCCAGCCCCATCGCCCCAGTGGTGTTCACCTGTTATCATTCTCAGTCATGATGAGGTTCTATACATTGAAATAATATATTTCACCTGAAGAGCTGCGGCCCTTCGAACGCTCTCGGCTTTTGGATTGATAAGTTCGATGCTGGACATACTTTTGAGAGGATACTGCGTATCTTTCTTTAACTTACATACGCGTCGCAGACTTCTGTCTTGATTTGAGCGCGTTGATTTAATTCAATCTCCGCTCCAATTTTTATCTTATCGAAAAGTTTCCAGTAAGGGCTGAAGGGCTTCATCAACTCAGCCAAGTTGCTTTGAATATTCAAATTGTTATCGAGCAGCTTACAACCAGGTGGCCAATTGCAACCTCATTCGAGGTAAATAAGGTCTATTAAAAACAATGGGGCGAATACAATTTGAAACAATAATGATAATACGACATTGTTTGAGCGAGAAGGTCATGAAATTCAAAATTAAGTGTTGGATCGGGTGGTGGTATCGCAGGTAATACAAAAAGTTCATGATTATTGATGAATAAAGTACTGATGCCCTCAGGTTTCGGATTCATCTGAAGCGTCATCCCACCCTGCATTGACAAGCCTAGGCTTTGTCGGACTTGAGGACGTGGGGAAAGTGCTGGTCTTCGGAATAAACCCGCGGCTCGCCTGAGGATGATAGACAGGATATGCGTGTCGTAATTTGGTATCAGGGGACTCTCCTTCGCTGCTAGAGAGAGGTGAAAGTGACGATGAAGGGAAATTGTCCGCACGCTCGTCGTCATCGTCTGGAGATAGTTCTGCATCCTGTGAATAACAAGGGTTAGCCAGACTTTGATAAACACAGGGAAAAGACCTTACATCGGGGTTGGGAAAATATTGTTCTTTTTGCCAAGTCGGGATCTCTGGGAGGCCATGTGCGGTCACCTTCTTTTGTGCTGGTGGCGGGGTAACACGAGTCGTAAATTGCCATCGATTTCTCGCGAATAAAAATGGCGTCGGTTTGGAATGGAGCTGTGGTGGTCGAGCGACGATAGGAGCACGAGGAAGAAAAGATGAAGAATCCTGTTCGTTTGAATTCAGAATCTCAACCGGTGCTGCAGCTTGCTCATCTTCGGGGGTGATAGGGTGTTTTTCGTCTTCAGAGGACGAATCGTCGAATATAACAGGGCTTTTCCATGCGTGCAAAGCAAAGTGTAACGGGCTAGGCTTTGAAAATAGACGCTGCCCAAATGCCGAAGGGGGATGAGGCATGACCCGGTGAGAGGTTGCAACCTTAAGATTGGCTGATGAAGCAACCCGCTTGCGTGGGGGCAACTCGACCAACTCTTCTGCATTTTCGTCGCTGCGTTTACGGCGAGGGGAGACCCATGTAGCCTTGATGGCCTCTTCGTCAAGTTTCTCAACTTTGATTTCCGGCTGAGATGCGGTTGGGCCACTCCCTGAAATGGTTTTCAAAGCTAACGCAGCTTTCTTCAGGTTCTTATCCTTCTTGCCAAAACGCCCATTCGTTGCTCTCGGTTGCCTAGAGACACCTGTCGTCGAGGCGCTCTTAATTCCAGCCGATTCCTTTGTAGCGCTATGCAGGACGGTGCTCGTTGAACGGGGTCGACCTCGTTTCCGTTTGGGTGAAGGCTCTGCTTCGGGTTCTGGTGTAGAAGTCCGAGCTTTGCGAGCACTCGTCGAGTACGTTTTGGTGACCTTGGGTTTGCTTATAACGACCGTCACTTCGTTTTTAGCCCGTTTTCGAACAGGTTCTTCCTCGCCATCTTCTCCCTTACGAGCACGCTTTGTACCAGTAATCAACTTTACGCGAGGGAGAACTGCTGCCAGCTTGCGATCGATTGTTTCTAAGCCTCTGTGGGTCACGCGTTTAGAGATACTCTCGGCTGGAGTTGAAGAAACATCTCGTGGTGTCACTGCTGTACCATGGGGAGCAACACGAGATGGCCACTTTTGCTGGTAGATTGCGAAGTGCCGGAGACACCTAAAAATGAGATCAATCGGTATTTAATTTCCACAACTTCTATATTCACCGTACCTTGGACATTCCATTTCTGCGTTTTTTCTTTTCTTTGGGCTTGCCTCTAGTCCCAGGCCCCACACAACCTTCGAGTCGACCGCAATCAGTGGCAACACGTTGGAACATGTTGAGCAAATTGGCAAGGGCTTTCCATCGGGTCCTCTAGGTATATCAGGTTTGGGTGGTTCCTTGGAAACTTCCTGTACCCCACTAGTTTGTCGACCACGTAAGATTCTGACCTCGTTTTCTTCCTTTTTGATTCTAACCACATCTTTACCCGATGCTTTAGAACCAGGGTTTGCTGACGGAGTGGATGTCGTCGTCGGGGTCACAGCCTTTGCTTTCCCTTTTTTATCGACAGGCTTTGAAGTCGATATGGAGCGGGTAAACGGTCTACTAACAGGCTCGATACTGCTCTTCTTTGAGGTGGCTATGGCTGGCGTGTTGGACTTGCTATTGTTCGTTGTTGCTGCATGTGCCTTCTGCCGGCGAGTTGAGATGATGGAGCGGAAAGGGGTGGATGTACCACTGCGGGCTTCTGTTTCAGGTGAAGAGAGATCCGTAAGTGAGGACGATGACCTTGACAACTCGTGTGCACGTCTTGGTGTCGTAGGTTTGGACCGTTTCGCTGGACTGGAATTGCTCGAGGAAGGGACGGAAGGTGCCAAGGAAGTCAAATCAGACCCCGCGTCCGCGTCAGAGGTAAGTTCTATATCACCATCTGCAGGAATATCTTGAGCATGAGCTAATGGAACCCTGTCCTCTTCGCCTTCATCATCATCGCTGTCATCACTATCATCAGACTCGGGTTTCATCACAGCATAGACCCCGCGGCGAGTCCTCCGCTCATTCATGTTCATGAGGGGTTTGGGTTGAGCCTCCGCCTCACTTTCGCTGGACGTCGAGTCAGAGTCCGAATCCGAATTGGAATTGGAATCTGAGCTAGAGTCCGAATCATCATCCTGGTGATCTGGTGAGTATCCTCCACGGCCATTCTTCTCGCACGTTTCGCACAAGCAATGCTTGTTCTTCTTCCCAACTAAAAAATGCCCATATTTCAATGACCCTTGAGAAAATATTCGAACAACGAGGAAAACGCACAGTAGCCGTCACCATAATGAGCAGTGATCTCTTCACCAATAGCGATCGGCCTGAGAACCCTAAATGTGATATACCTTCCTTCGCGGAACAACTCGCAATTGTTATCGCAATCATGCTGGTCCAATTCCATGTCAAAACGAATATAAACGGGAAGAAGGTATGACGCTTACATTGACGAACCGGGCTGGACCTAAGAATAAGTGGTTCTTCTTCATGGACTTTGAATGAATGACGCTAAAATCGCGGCGTATATCAGAATTTCTAAGGTCGGTGCGCTTGAGTTCCTTGTCCTCCTCTTCGGTCAGGTTGGCCATGGAACCTTTCAGTTCAGTAATTACAGCACCAGGTGCTAGATTTCGGGTGGCCAGTATGCACAACTCTGACTTTCCAGTACGGTGAGAGTATCTGGACGTGTGTGCAATTTCGATGCAACCGGATGGGTGATATAGCTCGAAGTAGCGAGACGCATGACTAAATGGGCGAATGTGAGTGGGAATGAGGGGGGAGGAATGGGGAGAGCTCACGTCGCAAAGGCGTTAATCTGCTTTTGAGTATATGATTTAAGATAGTATCGTATAGATGAAAGGCTGAATAAATTGAAGTTTCCAGGGAACGTAAACGACGCGAGCGACGACGAAGGAAAGGTGTTGACACATACGTTAATAATTCGTCAACAGCTTGTCGCATAACCTGGTGAATAGGTCCTTTAGAAGTCACGAGCTAATAAAATAAAAGGTGAGTATCATGTCGCGTCGAGAGGGGGGTGAATTGTCGACGTGCTACAGCATGCAGACAGAACGTACGCGTCTAACAATCTTCACAAGGTCCGCACTATCGGTTTTTGGAAGTCTTCTGCTAGCATCCATTTTATGAACGAGCAAAGGAACAGTTCCTGTACCAAGTTTCTCTACTAAAAGATGACTTAGGAAATCGTCGTCCTTGGACAGGTCGCGCATGTGCATAATTTTGGTTGGACGCCATGTCAACGCTGGGACACTTGGAGGGGGATGATTCGAAGATGAGGAGGTTGTTGGCATTTTTTCAAATGCCACGAGCGGAGAATAGGAATGGAATTGGGGGAAAGGGGAGGGAGGAGGAGAAACAAGATGGTGGTAGAAGGTCAAAGTGTGGCGGTTAGACCTTTCGCGCTGCCCTGACACCTATCTCGTCACTTAGCTAAGCATAAACCAGTGTTCACACATCATTTCCTTTTCATTCATCACTCATTCATTATAGTATAATTATTATATTCACGAAACATGTATCATCACCATGCTTGGACCCACTCCATATTACAAAAACAACAAAAACAACAATATAAATCCCTTAGAGACCACCACGGAGGCGCAACACTAAAACCATTGTAAATCAGTAACTTAGTCTCATACAACGTATAAATTCAACATACCAAGGTGAAGGGTCGATTCCTTCTGGATATTGTAGTCAGACAACGTCCTACCATCCTCCAGTTGCTTGCCAGCAAAGATAAGTCGTTGTTGGTCGGGAGGGATACCTTCCTTGTCCTGAATCTTGGCCTTCACGTTGTCAATCGTGTCAGAAGACTCCACCTCCAACGTAATGGTCTTGCCAGTGAGCGTCTTGACGAAAATTTGCATTCCACCACGAAGGCGGAGAACAAGATGAAGAGTCGACTCCTTCTGGATGTTATAATCAGACAGAGTGCGCCCATCCTCGAGCTGCTTGCCAGCGAAAATCAGACGTTGCTGATCAGGAGGAATACCCTCTTTGTCCTGAATCTTGGCCTTGACGTTATCGATGGTATCAGAGGATTCAACTTCGAGCGTGATCGTCTTTCCTGTGAGTGTCTTGACGAAGATTTGCATTCCACCACGGAGACGAAGGACAAGGTGAAGGGTCGACTCTTTCTGAATGTTGTAATCAGAAAGAGTTCGGCCGTCCTCAAGTTGTTTGCCAGCAAAGATGAGGCGCTGCTGGTCAGGGGGGATACCCTCCTTGTCCTGGATCTTTGCTTTCACGTTATCGATAGTGTCGGAAGACTCAACCTCGAGCGTGATGGTCTTGCCAGTTAAAGTCTTGACGAAGATTTGCATACCCCCGCGAAGACGAAGAACCAGGTGGAGGGTCGACTCTTTCTGGATGTTGTAGTCTGAGAGTGTACGACCATCCTCGAGTTGTTTACCAGCGAAGATGAGGCGCTGCTGATCGGGAGGGATACTAAGTGAATCAATGATAAGCTTATCGATCACGACATAGCGACAGTAATGTCTTACCCCTCCTTGTCTTGGATTTTGGCCTTAACGTTGTCGATGGTATCGGAAGATTCGACTTCCAGGGTGATCGTCTTGCCAGTAAGAGTCTTCACGAAAATCTGCATGCTAATTGTTGGGTCAGTATAGGCATCAAATGCGGGGTAAGCCAAGCGGCGGGGCATACATTGACAATCTAAAAGACAGTTTAGCAAGGAATCCTATACCAAAAAATTTATAAAATTATACAACTCACCAAGAGTCGGAATGAAACGATGGAAATTGGTTGTGGTGGTTGTAGGAAAGAAACAGTTGGAGGTGAGCCACTGCTGGCGCACAGCATCTTATATTGAGGTATGATTACATAAGCGATAATGACTTGATTGGTCAGCAATTCCAACAATGACTGTTCTTCGATCCTCGAGAGTCCTTTGCTTCAAGAAGTTGTTCATTGTGCCAGCGGACACTAAGCAGGTATTTCGTATTTCGAGTCTGAATTCAAACGGTAGGCGAATAAAATCAAAACATTGGCTTATCGATAGGTTGACATCCGAGCATTGCGTTCGATGACACCTGAATCCGTACGAGTTCTCTCGCAACGATACCCTTGTAATCTTCAAGCAATAAACCACACAGCAATTGAACATCGGGCCGATACTTGGAAATTGGCTTTTCTCCGATGTAGTTCAAGTGGGAAGGCTCGCCCAAACGGACCTGAGGCCTCAGGCCTCAGATATCATTCTCATCGTCGTTGTGCAATCATGCAGGTTCGGAATCAACAATGAATCCCCTGAAGGGGGTCATTGGTTTACAATTGTCCACGGCGCACGGTGGCCTATCGACAATTTTTCAGCAATCACCTCGGTAAACATTTTTGCCTGGAAGCTTGCATGCATCGGTAGATGTCTATCCAGAGTCGCCACTTTAGACCCTCTCAAGGGATTTTTCACAAGCGTGGTTGCAACGTATCTCTTCCAAGTTTGAGCTCTCTCATGCATAACATGTAAAACTACACGCATCGGCCCTCACATACCGAGTCCCTTATGAAAGTCCCCCTATCCACGCCCATCCCGACGATCTAAACCACTTGGGAATGGCGTTCAATCGCCGTCTCTCATTGGACAAGCGCTCACCTGGGCGATCTTCCAGGGCGCCAGCCAATTTGCGCTGGGGCAATTGTGTTTGCCAGTTGGAATCGATATGTAATTCATTACTATCAAGAAGGGTAGTAATTGACATTTGCATATGTCGCACTGCATACACTGCACTGTTTTCGCTAGTACTACGTTCCCAAGGTCATTTCCCGAATGCCTCGGTCCGGTGCTCGGGGACTTTCCACAGAAGCGCAAATTTAGCAGAAAAACTCGCAACTACCTCCTCAGAATGCAACACGTGTATCGCAATCATCTGCTGTCACTGTGTGTGTGCTGGTATTTATGTGACCCTGGGTACGCTTCGTAACCGGGTATTGGAATGTAAGGTATACCGTGCGCCTCTATCATCGAAGAATATTTCACGACGACCTTCCATCACTAGTCCGCCGAGCTTTTCAGCCGCATATTAACTGTTGATGATGTCCAACGATTCGTGAAGGAGTAGGAGGCGACATAAGGTCCACTCAAGGAAGAGTGAATTCGTATTCTACATACAATCCGGGCCGCTTCGATAGCCATGGCTCAATCTAGATGGCTTGTTTTTTAAGGTATCTGGATTCATGAGATTCTATGGGTCCTTTAGGCAATCGCTCTCATGATGTATAAATGTCGGTATAATTACAACATTCCCAGAGTCTTCAGAATTATTTTTGGGGCCATATTGGAACTTGCCACTTACCAGACCCCATGCGCCATTGTACCTTTAAGTGCGACGACACCACGAGGGTTATACCTAGTGGAGCAACGCTTCACAGATGCTCTGGTTTATGGTAGACGACTACTGGTGACAGGATCTAGAATGGCTCCATTTATTAATCACCTTGGTAAAGGCGTCAGATTCCAGATATTTCCACCGCTTTGTTGCTCAATTGAGTCAGGCTATTTTTCAACCCTGTCGCGCGTCAAATGTACGCCCAACGGGGCTGCCGCGCGCCCATATTGATGCGATCTTATTTGGTTTCGGCGTCTAATATAAACATCCGCTATCACCGAGTTTGAGAGGGTGGGGTGGAGCCTGTCCTTCACAAGGAAACCCATAGATGACAAAAAGACATGCCCACAGTTCCACAAAACGGTCTTACAAAAAAGGCCTCACCTTTAATCACTTCTTTGCAGCACTGAATTTAGGATACCATTTTCCGCGGGACTCCATGATTGAATTTCCCTGTTCCACTCCATATTACACGCCCCTGACGGTCGATTCAGCAACAATACAAGCACCACGAGCACCATATATAGCTCACTAAAACACCGGGAGCTCAAAATTCCAATGAATTTTTACGTGAAATGTGTCAAAACAGTCCAGTTGAATGCAGTACTAGACACAACATTGATGAACGAATGCGTTTATTTTCGAAGCTAAAGAGTTGAGCGAATCCTCAACGAAGAGATTTTTTTTATCGATGTCATGTTCACGCCTATGACACGGTTAGTTACCAGGGTGTGGCTATTCAGCCAGTGGGAAGCCATACTGCAAACGGTGCTCGACGCCGTGTGTCCTCGGGTCATCGTGGACATGTATCCTCGTAATCTGCATTTGTACAAGCTACCTCGACCAACAAAAGCAGGAATGTCAAGATATAGATACCGGAGGACATGCCCACGCAAGTTATTGCAGCCTGCGGCCTGCGCCACCATCCGTAAAAGCAGACAACATTCCAGAAAACAGTTGACATACACATTTGGAAGATAGACGTCGACCGCTTAATCGCCTGGAAAACAAGTTGCCAACCAAGCTTTATCTTCAAGCCAACTGTATTCAGGGAGAAGGTTTGACGAGATAGTCTGAGAATACAGGTACCACGATGAACCAAGAAGGATTAAAATCATGAAACTCGTATTCCCGGACCCGATATTGAACAACGGAGAAAAAAGGCGAAACACTCTTTAATGACATACAACTAAGGACAAAAAATACAGATTTGACATGTACAATGATAGGCAGAACTGCGTTGGGTGGGTATAAAACGTGAGGGTCGTTAGAGGCATAGAAGGGGAGGTCGAAAGTGGACGGAAAATGAATTTTGGTGCATAGCGCAAAGGTCGCACGCAAGGACAGTGTCGAAAAAGACAGCTTTTGTTCATACAAATATTGCTTCGTTTCGGTGTGTGGATGGAACCCCGGATTTGCAGCGCAGTAGGGGTGCCGATATTTCAAAATTTTACAAGAGTGATCGACAAACTCGGAGATTGTGAACCGTTACCGATTGAAAAACGGTGTAGTCTTCGGAAACCTGGCGCGCTCGTCGTCCGCTACTCCAGAAGTTTCACCGCTTCTTGTAAGATGGTGCCAGAAAACATTGTCGCCCGATCTCAGGGTTGTGCTCTGAACAGGGTAATCTTTATGATCCGCGGTTTGGAAAGTGGAGCTCGTATCTCTGGGATCGGCGGACGAGGCATTGGTGCTCAATGGAGGGAGATGAAGTTGAGCAGGGCTGAGAGATGAAGCTGAACGAAATACCCACGAGGGCATGTCTGTAAGATCATGCTCCTGCACATTACCGGACAATGCGTTAGCACAAGCACCAAAAAAAACCAGTTGCCAAAATTCTTACAGTGTATGCATCCTGTCCAGGATAGTTATTCCGTGAAGTAAAAAATGCGGGACTTGCAAATTCGAGAGGGGGGGTTGGCAAATAATCCAACCGTGTAAACGAAGGCGAAGGTTGTTCGGTTGTTGCCTCAGAAGAACGAGGTGAATATGGAGGCAGATTAGACGATGAGTGGGTGGGCGAGTAGCGCGCCGAGGGTTGTATCGAAGGCGCTGTTGAATCGTTCAGAACAACTGACGAAGTCTCGATGGGGTTGACTCCAGCCTCGCCCTTGATATAATGACGTTCTGTACCGACGACCTCGTTCGAATGAAAAACGAAGCGATGACCATTGGTTGTGCGGTTGTTGACAGAAATGGAAGATGTGCATCGCGCGCACTGCACATATCGAATGGTTCAGACGGTGGTCTATCGATTTTGTTGGTAGGACTTACTGGAATGACAATCATATAGCCAACGGTATTTCCACATCCATGACAGCAGAGAGTCTGAGTGAGACATTCGCAAGTTCGGGGTGGCGATTGTTCGTGAGTCGACGCCTTGTTCGACGATGAATGTTGCCGTGTGTCAGGTTGGGAATAGTAGACAGAACAGTTAACAGGGAGAGTATCCGATGAAAATAAAGAAATCGAGGGCCTAAGTAATAAAACAGCCTGTCAATTCTTAGTTTTTTAATTCGATTCGAAGTGATAAATAAAAATAAAACATACCTTCATTGCTCTGTTTGTAAGGAATGTATGGCATGCGCGACAGTCGACTATCCAAACTTTATGGGCTATAGTAGTAGATTGTCGAACTGGATAAGGGTTCGAAGGGAAAATATGATGATTGGGCATTTCAGCTTCAACCGTCGAAACGGGCATTTGTTTTTACGAGAAATTACAGAATGTCCTCTATTTAAGCAAGATCGGGAGTTACAAATGGAGTTGGACCTGGACCTTCCCCAATCAGTAATTCCACTTTTCTCTCACTCACATCATGTCTTCAAATTATCACCTCCTCACAAAATCCCACAACCTCATCGCCGCTAAAAAGAAAGCAAAGCGCGATCAAGTAAAAGAAGTACTCTTCGATGACGAAGCTAGGCGGTATCTTAATCTTCCATTACCCATGCTTTTCTTTCCCGCTTATATACATACTGTCTCTGCAATCTAGGGAATTTTTAACCGGCTTTCACAAGCGAAAACTTGCCAAAGCCGAGGCTGCTCGAAATAAAGCCAAAGAAAGAGAGAAGCAAGAAAGGCTTCAGCTCAGACGTGAAGTATGCTTGTCTTTTCCATAATATGTCTTTACTTTTACATTTCGTTTCAGCAACGTCAAATGCTACGTGAAAAAGCCATCCAAAATGCAGCTCAAGTAGAAAGTGCCTATGGCGCCATAATAGGTACCTGTCATTGTCATACGTTTTGTTATGAATTTTTGCCTTACATGTTTCAGGCGACGACGATGACGACGAAGAGTGGTCGGGGATTGACAACAGTCAGTCTGTAAACAGGCAACATGATGAAGAATACGAAAATGAAGAGACATTGGCAACTGTCACAATTGTTGAAGATTTTGATCCAGATACGATCATCCATGGGCCACCTAAATCTGAAAACACCTCCGAAGTTGCTCTGCCACGCCCCCAGTCGACAATTGGCCCGTCGCCCAAGAAAGGGCCTATAGAGTCTGCAAAGAAGAAAAAAGTGAGGGAGAAGAAAATTCGCTATCAAACGAAAGATGCCCGCAAGAGGGAGCAGGTCAAGCAGCGTGCAAGGCGAACCGAAAAGGCGGAACGGGCTGGTGGCAAGGCATCTCGGAAACCTAATAACAGGTCCAAGCGTCGATAATAATATTCTGGGCAAAAGAAAAATGGTTGAAGATAAGGTCTGTTGAATCTCATGCATCTTGTTCCCATTCTAATGTTCCGTGGCAGATTTTCCGAATAACTATGGTCAAACGATTTCCCTGTCTTTTACTTCACAAGACGGAAAAATAGCAACAGAAGAACCGCATACTCACTATGTGCAGGTGCCGTATATGGCCAGAAACGATCAGAAGGTCATACCTTGTTTTCCTAACTCGGTGCTCGTGGAGGATGCCTTTGCGGATATCAGGATAAGACAGAATTTGATTCCTTCTGACAAGTTCCATGAGCTGCTGACAGATGAGTTTGGCCCTCAGTTATTCGTCGATTCAGATTTGTATTTATACGCTTGGGTATGATAAGTCCGGGTGACAGGTTCTATAATGGCTTGACAATGACTGGATTCCCTGATTGATCACGATGTTCACCATCCATGTTCTCACTCTTACCTTATGAACGAGGTTGGCTTCATTCGTCCATTGAGATATCACGCGTTTTCTCTACGTTGCTTGATTTCGGGAACGGAAAATTCTCAAGGGAGCCTTTTACTCCTAGTCCCTCTTATCCACATACATTTCGATTTCCTTTCGAGACCTTC
>NHTK01006122.1:0-97555 GCA_002938355.1 Panaeolus cyanescens
CTAAAGACGAAGACACCAAAGACCAAATGGTCATTTTCCTGATGCGGGCTTTGATACTACGATATTCATTGCCAATTTTCCGCTTAGTCACTGTATGATACCCTCTAATGAGGCTTCACCCCCACCGCAAATGTCAGCAAGATGACAATGCTCAGCGCTCAACAGTTGCTTTGATTCGTAATCCCATGACAATTACTATCAAGCAATTACACAAAACAGAGCAAACTGACACACGATGACGAAGAACATGATCACATAAAAGACGGAAAGACTATTATAGGAGAAATTACATTCTTACCTCCCCACCACAATCATGTCGAAACGCAACTGCAGTCAGTCGTCTCGTAAACCCACCAGGCGTCACCCCTATTATCTCAGAAGAACAGCTTTGGAAGGGCCTAGAAACCAAGGCTCGAGATCCACAGCAATTCGTGCCTCCCATTAGCGAATGTAAAATTCAATCTGACACGGGCGACAAGGTGTGTCAACTGCAACATCTGTCCTTGTGTCCCATTTAACATTCCATCAGGTCGTTCGAATTGTCCGATTTGGTGGTGGAGAACCAGTACAAGAGGACATCCTGATTTATCAACCTAGTATTGTAAGTTGAATATACTGAATTGGCCGCCCACCTGTCAAAAATTAACGGTGCCTTTTCAATGCCTTTTGCAACAGTTGTACTTTGACTCCCCGGATAAAGGCCATCGCGTAACCAATGTTGTCTCTTACAACGAGGAAAACGAGATGGTGTTGACATTCTCATTTGCGGGAGGATTCCCTTCCAAAATACCCCTGAAAGATAACGCAACTCCAGCGGAAGTTAATGCAGTTATTGGGCAGGCCGTCGAGAGTACCCTCAAAAAAATCAGGGAACTGGTGAACGAGGGTAAAATATAAGGGATTCCAAGATGAATATAAATACAGTAGTATACGGGAGATAAGTGCACGCGCACATGTACATCGGGTATTCCAGCCAACTAAATACATAAAAAATCAGCCCCTAAAAATCAAAATATTAATCACTCAATTCAATAACATCCTCGTAAATAACGGGTGCTTTCTTTGGCTTCGAAGCTTTCCTTGCAAGAGGCGGCTTCGTCTGGTTGGTGTCACTTGTGGCCTGTAGTTGTTTCTTCGCTCGAGCAACCAGAAGTGGCGGAAGGTTCATCGATGGAACTGCTTTCGGAGGCAGTTCATCATCAGAGTCGCTGAGCTCTATCACATCTTTTACCGTTTTCATAGATATGATTTGGGAAATCGTGGTCCTGTCTCCCGATCCGCTTCCGGTATCCGATTTCAACGTAGCTGAGGATCCAAAAAGTGTCGGATGTTTATTACGCGACAAATGTCTCGTTGGCGAGGGTGATGTGTCCCTGGCCCCGTGTCTGTGGGGAGGCCTTGGTGATGACTGCTGCAAGTTCTTTCTGGGAGATTTCGTAACCTTGGAAGGCAAAGAGTCGTCTGAAGACCACCCAGGACTGACATTCCTGGCAGTCCGTTTGGAGGGCGAACTTAAAATTGCTCTAGCTGCTGGGGCAACATTTGTGGTTGAGTAGGACGACGATGCCTGGTACGTCATTGAAGTGGTTGATGTGCTCGGTTTATTCCATAAATTTGGGTCATATTCCTCCCAACCGTCGTCCTCAGCATTCCCGTCAGTCGATGAGACGGTGCGGGCGAATCGTGAGACCGAAGATGCGTGTTCTTCCTGTAAGGACGAAGTTGAGGCAACGGCGTGTAAGAATGACGAGGTGGAAGCAGAAGTGGTTTTGGTTGTCCCATTTTCTGTCGTCGTTGTCGAAGTGAGTGTAGTCGATTTGGAGGAAGCAAATATTGCACGTAGATCAGCAGAAGCATTATTTGCAGGTTTTTTCTTTTTCGGCGGCTGCTTGGTTTCGCTGGTTTGTGATGAGGTGTCTCTATTCGTCTGCGTGGATGGCTTTAACGCTGTTGACTTGAGCTTAAGCATCGGTAACGATGGCAATTCATCGTCCTCAGACTCCTCCTCCTCCTCCCTTGTAGCTGTGCGATAATTATCGTCGAATAAGGCAAGGACAGACTCGTGTTTTGTCGTCACTTTGGTCTTTGTCTGAGATGTCGAAGGAACTGCAGTGAAAACATCCTCTGCTGTATCCTCTGCCGGAGTCTTCTTCTTGCTCTTTCCCTTTCCATTGGCCTGAGTTTTCGCCCTGGGTTTAGGAGACGCAGGGGGAAGACGGATACCAGCTTCCTTGGCAGCTTTCCTCTCTGCTGCCTTCATCTTCTTCTGCTCTTTCTCATCCTCTTTGAGTGTAAACTCCCGGGTCAGCTTTGGCTCTACCAACTTGACCATGCAAGCAGGCATCCATACTCTCAACGTAGTCAACGGATCGACCGGTTCCGTATTCCTCTTTTTCTTGCCGCCGCCACCTTCTTCATCCCCGCCCTCGTCATCCCACTCATCAGGCCCTTCCGCCGTCCGAATACCTTGAATACCTGACTCGGCCAACTCGACAAGTTGATTTGGCGAAATCTCAAGCCTATACTCCAGCAGGTTATCCGTGTCCGCGTGTTCCCTCTTCGAATGTATAGCCACAATCAACCTCTTCCCATCTTCCTCTTCGTCATCTTCCGAGTCTGACAAGTAGCTCTTCACAGGTGAGTTCATCGTCATCGACGAGAACCTCTGGGCAATCATCTTAGAAGGCGTCCCAGTGGCGTCTTCACTCCTTCCCTTCCTTCTCGGTGTACCAGGCATCGTACGCGCCTTCTTCTCTTTTTCTTCCTGATCCAAGACAGCCCTCCTCAGGATCCGCAACACAATTCCAGGCCACATAACCGTCCTAAACCGTTTAAGAATCGCCTCCTTATAGCCCCATTCAAAAAACAACTCGCAGGCACCTGCAAGTTTAGCTAGATCCGGCTCGTTCTCCCAAGTAAGCAGCAAATTATTGCTTTCTCTCCCCATGCTTTGAGAAGTGATGGGTTTCACATAAGAAAGCAAAATGTCAATATCAGGAAATTTATCCGTTACTTTCCCAGATAAAGCCACGAGTTTTCGTCCAATGATCCCTCTGGAATTGGTGCGAAGTTCTTGAATAAGCTCCCGACGCCATCCGACGAGAAAATCTTCCAACTCATCGCGAGATAGAGTTTCTGCAGCCTCGAAAAGCGAGTCCCCAAATCCACAGCGAGCAAGAGCGCATGCTGTATTGGGTCCGCAATCACTAACTCCGGCACTGTTGTAGTCTCCGCCTGACATCAAGCCAACGAGGATCATACCTCCTCTGGTGAGCTGCACGTCGGGGTGCGCCATGATTTCATGAGCAGTGAAAACACGAGTATGATTTTTGTCGTCGCGGCCTTTGCTATTAAGGATCGGATTTGATTTATTGCCAGATAAATTATTGCTTATACTGTAAGATATCGTTTAGAACGATGTACATTTCGAGGAAATTGAAGACGAACTTTCGTATCACAGTGGTAGCACCAAATAAAAAATTATCCACATCATCTGACATGATTCCGTCGATAACACCAATGCTGTTTAGATAGGCGAGTTCTGCTTCAGCCTCTCCAGGGGCCTAACCGACAAAGGGACGTTATGAGCACACCAGCGTGCCGAAAGTAAACCCAACGCACCGTCCTCCACTCAAATCCAAACGCTTCCACAATTCGTTTCATCCCAGGAATTAGCTTGTTTGTGACTTTGCTGACCTTCTTGCCTCTCTTGAAATCAGGTCGCTTGGGCCCGTCAAAGACAAAAAGCGGTAAAAAGGTTGTCCTCGTCAACCTTGCGCATCTGAAGAACAGTGTGCGCAACACAGGGTTCTCTCCTTCTCTCCCATACTCGGCGTGAAAAAACCATATGCTGGCATCGATTCCGAGCCTAAATCCCCTCTTTTGATCTGGATTTGCGAGAAAGCCATCTCTGACTGCAAGGTCAGTTAGAGACCTGACATGTCCAGCAGGTTCTAGAATCTAGAATGGGATTCGGACGTGATTCATAGGCTCAAACAAGCAAGACTTACTTTCCACAGGCCAGCAACACCCATATAAAAAAACAGATAACTGAGAAGATAGTCGAGGACAAGAACTTGAAGTTGGAAAAGTGGTTGGTCAATTGTGGTCCAACACGATCACATGACTAACGCGGTCATTAAAAGCGCGTCATTTAAATTACCAAATCACTTTATACCTGCAGCATTTCACCCTTACAGCGTTGAAAAGTTATGGTAAAAATATCATTTCATGACCAGATTGTGTGTTATACAGTGAAAATATGAAAATATGCAATGACAATGGCAGTGGATACAAAACAGCAGGTCAACAACAACAGAGGGATGGAAAGAGAACCTAACATAAAGCAGGACATAGATTCGAGGTGCATTTATCGCTTTTTAAAATTTGTGGATGGAAAAGATTCCGTGACTTATTCACCCTAAAGATGAATCAAATCGAGTATAAGAGCAGATCGCCTATGCGAAAAGTCTCTTGGTATAACTGTAACAATAAAGTCAGAAAGGATCAAATAACAACATCATAAAAGACGTACGAATTGAGGCCATGAACACCACCCTCGACCTGAGCACTGGCGGTCCTAAGCTCGAAGCGGACTCGGCCTTCAGTCACACCAGTCTGGAGAGCAAAAATGCTCTTGACACCGATATCTTGCAGCGAATGTTGCACGCCGGTATACAAGTAAGGCAGGAATGCCTTGACGCTACCCTTGTCTTGGACATCTCCAGAGACACCCTGGGCAACCTTGACGGCACTGCTCTCCGAGAAATAGCGAGAGGTAGCGGCATTCTCGATGGTTGTCGATCTTTGGGCCTTTCCCGGTGTCTTAGCAGCTTGGCCTTGCTCCATGGCCTCCAAGCTACCCATACCGCGATAGGCCTTGACACGCTTGCCGTCGTGATAGAAGTACTCTCCTGGTGCTTCCTCAGTACCAGCAAGCAAGCCACCCATCATAACGGCACCAGCACCAAGTGCAAGGGCCTTGACAATATGTCCAACGTTTCCGATACCACCATCGGCGATAACGGGGACACCGAATTTACGTGCAAACTCGGCAACGTTGTAGACAGCGGTAGCCTGAGGACGACCAACAGCCATGACTTCTTGAGTAATGCAGATAGAACCGGAACCCATTCCAACACGAAGTCCGTCCGCACCAGCAGCAATGAGAGAGGCAGCTTGTTCTCGGGTAACGACGTTTCCGGCGATAACCTCAAGGTGAGGGAAGGTCTCCTTGATCCATTGGATCATTTCGATTTGGAAGACAGAGTTGCCTTGGGAAGAATCGAGGATAACGATATCAAGACCGGCTTCGACGAGGAGAGCAAGGCGTTCACGGTCAGAGGGGCGAGTACCAATGGCGGCAGCGGCGTATAGCTGCTTGGTCTTTGGATTTTTCGAGGCAAGGGGATAGGACTGATTTTTGAGAAGATCCGAGCGGGCAAGCAGGGAGATAAGCTGACCCTCCGAATTAACGATGGGAAGCTTCCCCTTCTTAGAATCACGAAGGATGGCGTTGGCTTCCAATAGGGTGATACCTTGCTGAGCTGTCACAAGATCCGTGGTCATAACCTCCGACAAAGGAGTGGAAGGGTCACGGAACTGGACGTCGCGTGCGGTAACAATACCAACGAGCTTTCCACCAACGACACCATTATCTATAGGAGAAAAAAAGGTCAGACGATGTGATCGAAGGACGTAAAAGCATGGCACGAGGCAAATGTCAGAAAAGCCAATATACAAAAGTTCTCCTCAAATCACACGTTATACACGCGTTAGTTCAGTAGAACGAAGGTTGATATTTAAAATTCATCATTGAGAAAAGATAAACCGAAATCTAGACTCACCAGTGATCGGGATACCACAGAATCCGAGCCTTGCCTTGATATCAAGGACGTCTTCCACGAGATGGCTGGGTGATAGGACTACGGGGTCGGAGATAAAGCCATTCTCGTGACGCTTCACGGCACGGACCATAGATGCCTGGCGTTCAGCTGATTGATTATGATGGATAACACCAATACCACCCAAAAGCTGATGAATGAAGAGTTGAACAAGAGATGTAGTGCGACGAAAACAACAAAAAAAAACTCACTGCCATTGCGATTGCCATCTCGCTTTCTGTAACAGTGTCCATAGGACTACTCATAAAAGGAGTCTTTAGGACGACATTACGAGTAATACGAGATTCCGCTACGACATCCGAGGCAGGAAAGTCGATTTTTCCTGGCAGCATGAGGAAGTCATTGTAAGTGAGTCCACCATGAACATGAGAGTTCATGAGATGGCGAACAGAAAGCCCATCTGAATGTTCATAAGTTTTAAGATGTTCGATGGCATCCTTGATGTCGAGATACTGAGCAGACATGGCGGTGGGCTAGTTAGCCAAAAAAAAAACAAAAAAAAAGATTTCAATCTCTAAATACTGTCTTTTTGTTTGTCTTTCGCAAATATCAATGTCACGTGTATTTTCATTTCTTATCTTATCTAAATTAAAATTACATGTGCATATTGAGAAAACTAGTAGTAGATTTCGAAAGGCGAGAACGATGAGCGTTAGAATTCGAATCATGCTGAGTTTGTGGGTGAGAATGTGGTCGACTTTGTCCAAGCGCCTGTTGTTGTCCCCAGGCGCTAAACGTACTCTGGAACTCGGCATAGGTTTCCTCTCCAGTAATCGCAAATATAATCCTGTCGAATGAATCTCGAAACCTCGCATCAGGAACAAGCAGTAGATGTGCCCAAATCCTCGCCACTGTGGAGATCTGATTTCTGAAGACGCCCGTTCCAAATGTCCCAAGCACAATGTTCTTCATCCCTTGGTGCTCGAATAGATAAAGAATTCTTCCCATCCGCTCTGTCATTTCCTTTTCGATCCCTACTTCGATCCCAGCCACCATCCCAGGAGCCATCTTTCTAACATCTCCAGCATTCACCGCAGCACATGTCAGAACATCCACGTCGAATGGGTATGTCAACCTCCCTTCATCGTCTCGAATGATTGTCACTTTGGGCGAGTATATCATCGCATGTGAGTAATACCCTCCCAAGTTCCATTTGCCCTCCTCTTCGTGAAGGGTATAGAACTGCTGCGCTTCTTCTGTCTTTAACGCCGTATAAAGCGTGGATGACCTCGCAATCGACTCTTCCTGCGCCTCTGCCCCGTTCCTGAACCCCCCACCAGGTTTCGTTGCACTTGCAAAGTTCAATACACCCGTCGAATGATGTTCATCGGGGTTGTTTTTGTACATTTGATGCAACAACCTCGCAGCATCCAATGTCGAAATCTGCAGAATCGCAATGTGGGTACTACTCGTCCCAAATGCTGACGAAGAATGGCGTGATCGTGCCTTTGTGGACGCCCAACGACTGATGTTATGAGTAGGCGAGTAGTACTTGGTGTTCTTCCTGGTCTCCTTGATCTTCGGGCCCAGGTCATAGTCCAATCCCCGCAGGCTGTACACCCCTTCCCTCAAAATTGTCATTGTTTCTTCGGCGATGCTCTTCAACTCTGCTCGTCGAACTTCATCGAAACGTGGTGTACCGCTGGTCATGGATGATGGAGGTGGCGTTGGTTCAGAGTAGCGATTGCTCTTTGATTCTGTATGATGATGGGTTGGGACAAACTCTCCCGTCTGAGCTCTTCGGGAGTTACGATTTGGGTTACGATTTCCACGGTTTTGCGGATTAGGGTTGCTGTTGTTTGGAGACTGAGGACGAGACGACGACTGAGAGAAATGTGTCGCGGCGTAGTTTAAACTAGCGGCCAGTGCAACAGTCGCTCCCAGGGGCACAAGCGTGTCCATCGCCCTCTGGGCTCCTTCGCTGAGGGAAAGTGGGTGATCTTGAATTGGAGACGTTTTGGAAGTTTTCTTTGTGGTGATTCGATTCAGAAGGTATAACACTTGTATCAACAAGCGATATGTTATTCAACTCTATAGCGCAGTAAGACAGACACCTGTAAGTACAGAGTCTAAGAGCAACGTCGCCCGTAAAAGGATCCAACCTTGACTGTAGTCGAGTGATATGACGATGCCGCCAACAATGGGTGTTAGGGCAGGATGCAAGGAATACTCAGGGGAGGTGTCAGACGGGACAACAGGTATGTTGTCTGATTTCTTCACCGGTACTTCTATACCATCTTTTGCAGTAAAACGGCCAGACGGAGCCTGGTGCAAACTTACTTGGACACCGCCGTCCTTGCCGTCCGCTGAAGCTGTGCAACGTCTCTAAGGGAGACTGACTTATTTCATTCGAACCCCCCTCCGCATGACATTGCTGTCAAGAACTATTAATAACAATTGAGGTATCCGATAAGCAACACACGGGCAACCCTGCTGGCTCGGCGTGCCCCTCAGCTGACTTGCCCATGACATTCAGCGTCTAACCAGGTCGCTTCTCTGCGAAAACAACCCCCTCGAGGTAGATTCGATCCCTTCAAAACGAGATCGCCGCGTCTCTTCACGCAAACTAAATACGAAGTAGGTGCTAAACCAAGCTCGATGCTGCTCACTTAAGATGCCAGCAGAAACACGGCCCTTTGAATATTTAGAATAGGGTTCGCATGTTGTGAACGTTTCCGATAATCTATTTCCCAAACGAACACATGTCTGATACTGCAATTCACTGTCCCATGTCTTTGGACTTTCCTGGGAAATATGTGCTTGTACAAATGACTATGCATTTTCCTCGAATGGCTTGAAAGCATACCTTGAGGCTGGGCCAGTTCCTAAGTTGACGTTGTATTGCTCATATCAATTGTCACCAAAGTGGTCATCTGCGGTCCCAAGTATTTTGGTTCACAAATCGGAATGCACCATCAAAATTATAACAGCACCTCAGGCCCCTTTCCGCTGGCCGTCATGCCACCGAATGAGCAGCACAGCGTCCGGAATACGGTCGGAAGGCTGTCCCTGCCCCTACTGAATGGCTGACTTTTGTTGTCCCATTCAACTTGACCATCGATTCAAATGCTGTACTTAAAAATGATTCAATGCACATAAGTTAACCGATTGTCCGCGTAGAAATACAGTACATCATAGCAGCAAGTTATTACTCATAGGCAACGAGATAGACAGGGTTCACAGCGTCACCATCGAAAACGACCACCTCACCATAATCGATTCTGCCACGAGGGTGCAGGGAAACTAAATGAACCTACACAAACGGTCAACTCCCATCGACGTTGAGGTACCACTAAACTCACAGAATCAGTTCCGATTGGTGGTAGAGGGCCTACAAGTTCCCTCGAATCGATTTCAACCTGCTTTCCCATCAAAACGTTGGCTAATAACACGATCTTTGAAGATTGACGTGCAGGAGTGCCGACCATCTCGATTGCTCTATAGAAACGAAGTTAAGATGGTGCACAAAGAGAGAAAAAAGTTGAAGAGCAGACCTAGGTAAAGGTGTTGTCATGATTCCCTCTGGAAACTCTATCTTTGTCACACTAAATCTAACGATGCAGCACATCAAGCATTTCGAGCTTGAACATGGCTCCATCTTTCCTGGATCACCGAAGCCGCATTCCCGTGGAATACCTAGCCATGACAACATTTCGTTTCCTTTCTTCGGGAAAGAACCATGTTGTGCAACTTTATTTCTATAGCGTGCAGGACTAAGAATGATTGTTCAGGACAAGATGACGGGGAAACCAACCTATAGAGTTCGTACGCGACCTTCGCCGTTCTCTTTACGGACACCATGTATACTCTTTTCACGGATGGACAAGCAGTGCGGTTATTCTTCCAAGACTTGGAGAAGCATTCCGCCACTGAAAGTAAAATTGTCGTCGATAAATGTCGAACTCAACTCGTAATTCGCACAAACCTTTTCTGAATGAAACGTGTCCCTTTGGGATTTCAAGCAACATTGGTGATCTCCTTTCTGCTTTCGTCGCACACTCCTCTGAGCAGAAGTCGCTGCTTCCGTCCTTAGACCTCTTCCAGCATAGAATACAAGTTGTACAAGCCGCCGCACTCCTGGCTTGAGTTAAAGTCCTGTAAACCGAGATACATCACCGTCCAGTAGTAGACTTACCTGTAGCTTGCGCTCTATCTCGACACGTCTTGCCACATTGTGGATACGTTTTCCCGTTCCTGACGGCTTTTGGTCGTTGGTGACAAAACTTTATATGCTTCGTAAATACAGATATCGTGCATACGAGTGTATCAACACTTACTGTGCACATTTCTATTCCCTGAGATCCAGCCAACTTCGAAGCACAGGTTAACCCACATGTTGGATATGTTACTCCTCCTCTAACGCATTGTGGCCTGGTGCGGCAAACCTATACGAATACTTCTGAGCTCCATATCTAGCGCTAGCATTAGTTGCACGTACAGTACACATCTTGACAGTAGGCGTTGCCCTCTGGTGGTAAGAATTGCTGACGTTTTTGGAGTAGAAGGTCTCCCACATCGACTTCGGCCCATTCCTCAGATCATATGCCGCACCCATACTATTCCCATTCTGATTTGGTAGACCTTGCATACTCTGCAATGTAGCTCCACATTTCTTGCTGCAGGTATTGTAAGCGCGTGTACCGTCGTTGTACGGAGGGTTTTTTCCACATATCTGTTAGAGAGGGTTTGATCATGGTGGTGCGTGGAAATGAGCTGCATATGGGGCTGCTTACCACGCACAACGACCCCGACTTGGCCTTTCCGGCCATCGACATGGACGATCCCGACCCAACCCCGGATGCACGAGGACTTTGCGATGGACTCATTGGTCGAGTGTCGCCCTGAACTGGGTTCTTCGATGACTGGCCGATGCCTGCGACTGTTGTCTTTTGTATCAAAGGGCCATCGGTCTTTACAGGTTGGGCACTTTCCCAATCCAAAGATTCAAGACTTGGAGGTCCTTTCGCCTCAAAGTTACCACTTGGCCCAGCTACAGTGGATCCTTCGCCAGGAAACAGTTCTTGATAAGGCGGAGCATCATGATCCTTGGTGAACTCGTGTAAATCTGTCGACTCAATGTCACTAGGAAAGTCATCGTCCGAATCCAGTGATATAAGATCCGCGTCATTGTCTACGTCCATGAGCATTGGGACCTCCTCTGGCTTGAAGGCCGCCTCGTAGTTGTTTCGCAGTGTCGATATTTGAGGAGCTTCTGCTCCAGGCGGAGCGGATTGCGAGCCAGACATTTGTGACGGTTTTTCCTGCATGAGGGGAAGATGTATACAGTACCTGGAGAGACAAACAGGGACTATGATGATAAAGAGATAAAGTAAAGAGACAGTGGGAAGATGATTTCTTACTGGGCCATCTGCGGCATGGCTGTATCCTGATTCGAACGGAATTCGGAAGGATTCGAGGGGGTCACTTTCAGCTGTCAAATGACCTCCGAATTTAGCGCCCAATCGTCCGGTTCGCCGTTGAATAACATAGCCTCATTGTACCTACCCTTTCCCTGGTCGTACCTTTCTTTATCGTGTTCGACCCCCTCCTCATCGCTTTCCTATTGGGATCGATCTCCATTCCCTCATGTCATTAAACCTGGGAATAACGCCGTTCCCAACCCCACCACACAATTCATCCCTTTCTTATATACACCAAACTAATGAGCTAGATCCTTTTTTCTTGCGCCGTCAGCTCTCTGCGTTGTCAAAATATTTTCCTGACACCCGGTCAACTATCGACCTCCTTATCATTCGAAAAGTATTATGTCCCTCCAACTTGAACAACCATCCACTTCTGACCAAATTCCCCAACGTTTCACTCATATTGAGGAAGATGGCCCCAATGACCTTGACCAAGACAGCAATGATGAATTCGACGGCGATATGGATGACGATAATCTCTCCTTCGACGGCATCTACGACAATGATAGCGCAGAGTTCGACGTGCCAGTTATGGAAAGTCCTCAAGCTGAGTTTGCACCTCCTCCTCCACCGCTTTGTATTGTGAGCATCGCAGGAATTGTTGCGAAGTTGGGGTAATAACTGACTCCTGCCCTTTCCTTCGTAGATCTGTCGCAGAAAGCCATCCTATTCGCAGGGCGGAAAATCATTTCCAACGTGCGGTTACACGTGCGCTGCAAAGCTTCAAGAAGCAATCAACTCGAATGATCCCAATGACAATACGAACAGTGTAAACGGCAATGTCAGGAGAGATGGTTACCAACGACAAGGTCGAACAGAAATAAACCGTGCGACGACATTTCAAGGTCGAGCAAACAACGAATCCTCGAATGCTCCCCAGACACCACAACCATCATCGACGACTTATGTGGATCCCAACATCCGCCTCCTTACTCAACATCTTGGAGGGCATAACTCTCAGCGTGCTCAAACTCAGCCACCTCTTCAAGCCCAAGAGAAGCGTAACGTAGCCGCTGAACTGCCAGCTCCACTTGCAGCCCAATCCCACCGCTCTCGTCCACATCCTCGGATAGCTTATACCCAGCCGCAGGTTCAACAGGTTCAACAGCGCCATCAGCCGCTGCCTTCATCTTTCCGTCGACACGCGCAGCAAAATAATGACGACAATGATCTACTATATACACCAACTCAAGGACCGCCCCTTCTACCTTTCTGGAGTGGGCCTCCCCCATCACAAGCGTCGTCCTCGACGAGCCATGGCCACAACAGGTACAATTCTCAAGGAACCGATCTCCGAGGCAGGCTACCTAATTATACTCCGAAACGATACCTCCACCAACAGCAACCATCTGCTGTTGAGCGCTTCGCAGCACCCGTCAGACAGCAACCTGCACGCCCCTCTGGTCCACCACATCCATCTGTCGCCTGTGTGGTGGGTACACTCATTCTCATACCGCACCAGAGTGTTACTAATGGCAGTGGATATCGATATTGCAGGTCTGTCGGGTAAAAGCTTGTAGAGACAAGAAGTATGTAACGTGCGGTCTAACTTGCGCTGAGAAATTGTGCAAATCAGGGAGTAGCGATCCTAACATGTGTAATGCAAGTTCGGATTCCAATCATTGTAGGCCAACAGGTTGCTTACCTTCTCTTATAGTATTGCCATCGGAGGCCAAAGCAAGCTGGGCACGATCAATGTGGCAACAACTGTCGCGAAAGCGCCAAAATCGCCTGTTTGTTGTGTAAAAGCAGGCCCAAATTCGGGAGATACCACCTTTGCGGAAAGTCATGCAAGCAGATAGCCGTCAAGTCGACCCCGTTGATCCTCGAAGCCCCGCATGGTCATGCAACCTACGAGCTTGGTACGTGTATTCGAACTGACTCTCCTTATGCCAATCACTTACGTTTGATTCTATTATCAGTCGAGAAAAAGTTCAAGGACGGATGGAAAGTAACAAACCCCCCTTGTCCACCTATCAAGAAGATTTTCAAGATAATCGAGAACAAAAAATTCCTGCAGCCATATGATCAATACAAGTGAGATCCTTTTCAACAACCATGGTAAAGCCTGTCCTAATTAAACTTTGTCAGAAAAACTGTCGGAAATGAAGTGTTCCGGTATCATGGTACCTCCCGGAAGTGTACCTTGGGCACAGGGAATAACACCCAGCTGTGCAACGCTGCCAACTGTGCGCTATGCAACATTCTTCGAACATCTTTCAAAACAAGCCTAGCTAATCCATCTGGAGCGTAAGTCAGACACACAACACGCATCCGTTCATTAATTGGGTTCTAACGAATCGCGTTAAGGTTTGGGCCTGGCATCTATACATCATCAGCATCCAACAAGTTTGTGCCCAGTGTTTCTTTTGGCATTCAACTCATCTAACAATCCATGTCTTAGATCTTACAGTTACACGGGTGGCGGAACAGGTGCTGTCCTCCTTACCAAGGTCATTCTTGGTAAAGTCCGGGATGTGAGTGGCTGGAACGAAGTCATGTCCTGTCCACCTGGCTTCAATTCGGTTAGTTAATCTGTGTATTCACTTTTATGTGATTCTTATCCAACTTCAGGTCGTCTTTGATCGAAGCAAGGGGACGTTGAACGAGACTATAGTCTATGCAGATGATGCCATCCGACCAGTTTTCTTGATCGTGTTTTGATTATATTCTTTCACTGTAAATCGAACGTCCCTTCGAAGCTTCCTGACTTGTCCTCAACAACTTCGTTTCATTTATACATGTGATTTGTTGTTCGCTGGTTGGTCAGAATCTATAACGTCGTATTCATCTGTAGTTGTGCTATACGGGACGAAGCCAAATGGTCAATCATGTCATTACAAAACATAGGTTACGTGTAATCATGACAAAAAGTAGGAAATACAACTATGTAAATTATTCAAGTATCAAAGAGCATCATGGTGCGGGAAGAAATAAATATGCAAGGCGACATAGAGAAAGCACAATTAGTCCCGATCAGTTGACATCGCCGACTCGTCGTGCAAACCAGTACTGTCCTTCAAGCGTCTACACATAATTTCAAGGTATCCCCTGCTGTCTTGCCATTCTTTTCCGGAACCTTCAATGCTCTTTTGAAAGTCAGATATCAGTGTGAATAGAGACAATGGGGGTGTCAAATACTGACCAGGTCTAACCCTCCAATTCGGCTTAATACTGGACCGATCTTGGCGCCAACATCTCTTCTGAAGGATTCAGGATCCCTATCTGCTCCACCTGTTGCTGTCCCTCGGCCCACATTTACGAGCAGTCTCATTGCGTTGGATACATTCATTTTGGCGGGGGGCACATTGATGGCACTGGGCTCTGCATACTGTTCGAGATGACGCCAGATGAGCAGCATGAGCATCTCCAATGTTGAGAGTATGATTTGCGCATCTGAACGAGAAGAGATCAAGATGCGTTGAAGGCTCTGAGAAATCAAGATCCGCTTTTGGTGTGTCGAAAGTGTTCTCAAGATACTTGTGTCGACATCGTGGAGAACCTATGAACAAAAAAAAAAAGATGAAATTTAGAACATGAATAAGAAAAATCTGGATAGCAAAAATTTGCACCTCTTGGGCGTTGTCAAGTCCAATTTGGTCCTTGTTGGCTAGCTCTGCATTGATGTCCGAGATCTGCTTCAAGGTTTCTGCCAGCTCTGTACAAATGCTATCCAAGGCAACGAGAGCATCACCGACCGTTGGCACAGTCGCTATTCATAAAATAAGCGTCGTCGAAATCGATAATGAGGTCCATAACTCACCCGCAAAATGAACATGCTCGCCTTTTCGTGGGGTAACAGTTACAGGTGAAAGAATAAGAGTGATTTCCGGCTCCGTGAACTCGGCTGCGGCGCCGATGTACGCGACAACGCTTTTACGAAGGATTGTTTCTTTCCTTTCTACCTTCAAATCAAATTTAGTCATGGACCCGTAGCCTGTTTCTGATATCAGAACATAATTCACGATGAAAAGAAACAGTCATCTACCAAATGCGCGTGCACCGCTAAGTTGGACATCTTCATCACTCTGAGGAACCACATGAGGGAATGGCCTTCCGCGACCAAGACAGCATGTTGAAAGGCTGAGAATGGCCAAATGAATAGCTCCAAAGCCTGTATTAGCTGATAGCTGTTTCATCGGTGATTGTAAGATTTCGGTTCGCGTAAACAGCAATACAGAACGCACCAGGTCCGACTTGGGCACCGAGGGCAAGACACTGGTACACAGTGCAACGATCAAATGAATTTCTTCTAAAGTTGCCAGACTGACGTATTCTGCCTCATTTTTTAATAAGATGGCGATCGTAGCGGAATGGTTGGAAAGGAAGTCAAGTGCCTAACACCGAGTCAGAAAGGCACTGTAAGCACTCATACAAACATACCTGATTTGTGGCAGTCGAATGTCGGCTTCCTAGGGTTGCCAACACGCCGTCTACAACTTGCAAAGCAGGCAAGAAGAGTTGGTGGTATCGCTGAATGGCCGATGGAAGGAAGGTATCGTGGTCTGGGGGATTAAACAAGTTGAACATCTGACTAGAAAGTGAGAAAAGGACAACCTACCGATGAAAGCCTGATCAGTTTCTGGTCGGGCATCCAGGTAGTCACAGGTTGAGAGAACAGGAAGCAAATGGGCATCTAAGAGCCTTTCCGCCCCGATCCTCGTTTGAGACATCCGGATGAAAAGTGACATTTTTGCCTCATACACATATAGTGCATTTAGTTCCTCTAAAAAGTAACGTTTATTTAAGTATTGAATTTAGTTTTTGGCGTCAATAAACATACCAGGATCGGGTTTAAGAACAGCCTGCAACCTGCCATCGGAGTCTTTCAAACTTCTCACAAAGTTGGCCAACATCCCATGTCGACTTAGGGCACCTAGCGCAGCGTGAGGTCTCTCCAAACTCGATAGCTGCACGATCGCGTCAAGTAGCATAAACGCCACGGTCTTCCAGACTTCTGTGCCATCGATAGCGTCTCGCGATATGACAGATATGAGTCTCTCCATAAGCGGCTTCAAAAGCCCCAGACTACCTAACTCCAGGGGAGTGCCAGAGCCTTTCTCTGACGAGATAGAGGGAGTAACTGAGCGACTGCGGGAAGAGCTGAAGACATCCCGCATCATAGACATGGACAGCGAAGCGGCGAATGGATTTGATTCGGACTCGAACGTAACTTGAGTTGGCGAGGATGAGCGAATGAGATGGAAGAAATTAATGAGAGACGCATAAAGGTTGCCGCGAACCAGCTCTATGTGGTTACTTTCCAAGATGCCCTCAAGAATGTGTCGCAGGATGTTGAACAACCTTTCTGCAGGAAGGGATCCTGATTCCGACTCCTCGTCAACAGACTGCAGAATGAGTTGCTGGTGACGATCTTCCCGAAGCTTCGTAACCGACGACAAAACAGTCTCGGAAAGGAGAATCGCCGTAGGTTCTTCAATGTTAGGGGAGCGGATAGCAGCTGGAAGGACATGAAGAAGATCGAAAAGCATGTTTTCCCGACGGTTATGAGGCAGTCGATCAAAACATTTCATCAGAGCCAAGTCAAGCAACCTCCTCCACGAGTCAAACCCACATGCGCGGGCATAGGAAACCTTTCTTCGATGGTTTTCAACGGCACAGCTCTCCAAGATATAACCAAACTCCTTGTTGAGTTGCTCGTTCTGGGACGAAGTGGCAATGGTACCATTGGAGTGTAGAGTCCGCCTGACGCTGGCCAGGAGGTAGAGAACGGCAGTCCTGTCAACCACCTCGCACCCTGATTTATCCTTGCGCATGCACGGCTGGGGATTAAATTGTGCGAGGTACTTTAGATCGACATGCTCGACGGAAAGGCTATCCGCCCAATCGAACATCAACGACTGTAAGAAGTCTACGATGCGCATGGGGGACTGGCCAAGCTCGTGGAACGTGGGGAAAACTTGATCCTCGTCGTTATAGTCAAAATCAGCGCCGAAAAGGATCTCCAAAAGTTCGCTGACACCCTTGAAGTGTCCTCGATTCGTGAGGACATGGAGCTCCAGAGCGACGAGTTCGAAGACATAGGACCGCAGGGCAAGGAAGGAGCTGAGAGCAGGGACATTGGTGGTGATCCTTGAGCCATCCGTGTACAGAATCTGGATGAGTGGTTCCCGAATCGATTCTGGGGCAGCGGGAGGAATGCGTGCAATCTGCCGAGCAAAGAAGTCCTCTCGAGTGCGAAGGTAACGCGACGTAAACTCAGACGTTCTGGGGTGAATGCATAGTTGATAAACCACGCGATACATTCGTTCAGCAATGTCAGGGAGAGTGAGGAAGAGGGGTTCAGTGCCCTCGGCGACCTTTTCCTTGTTCTTCCCCTTTACTCTAGGAACCCCTGCATTCATGAGCTCCAGGAGAACGTGAATACTGGTTTGCTGTGCACCCAGAGCATGAGGATCCTGGATCGTATATTCCCCTTGCCTAGAACCGAATAAAAGGAAGTGGGCAAGGTTAGGATATGGCCGGCTAGACTCGGTGTCTTGAATTAGAAGATCTAGTGCTGCAAGTCGGGTTGCCTGCTCTAGCGACTCTGTTGGGATATCCATGCCAGGAGCGCCAGCGCCTGTTGTTTGCTCTGCATATTCTTCCGCTTGAGCAGCATCCTCTGTTGAATCAGACGTCATGACTTGCATGAAACCGCTTAATATACGATCAGAATCAGAGCTGCGGCCGATAAGGGGAACCAGGGAAGCAGGGGGGGTAGACAGCGAAAGGCGGGACATGATGCGGACCGAAAGGTACACTAACTCGGGGTGGGATGGGTAAGACATGTAGGCAGCGATGGCTGGAATAAATTGAGGCGCAAAGGTCAATGCCTGATCAAAGCGCGTGAATGAAGAGCGAGCCGGGGCTTGCCCAACCAATACTGAGCCATTGAGTTCTTGCAAAAGAGGAACAAAGACATCCAAGAAGATGTCCTGAATTTCCAGGACGCGGTAAACAATACGCAACACACGAACGATAGTGTTGCGGAAGTAGATTTCTTCGTCGGCCAAGCCCTTCTCGAATCCCGCTAGACCCTCAACAATGTATGACAAGATGGTTGTCTGGAGGGGTGTAGTGGTCAACAACCTCTTCATGATATCAAATCCGGGGTGGATAAGCAGAGGAGCAACTGTCTCCATCTTAAGCGGCCCATCGTCCAGACCCGCAACTAGTGACTCTAGGTTGAAACTAGCCAAGCTACGTTCAATGAAGTTGAGGCACAGGTCATTGATTTTCCACCTATCGGAAGGACGGGAGTAGTCGCGGTTGGGAATGTTGTTGAACACATTATCGATGACAAACGAAGTGAAGGGCGCAATGCCCACAATGCGGTAGGGCTGTCCAAGGTTGTCAGGAATGGTGTTCAGAGGCTCAGCACCAGTTGCTCGATCTTGCAAGGGAATTTGTTTGGGGGTGTGGATCAGAGTTGTGAGGAGCTTCAAAAATGCGATCGTCGCAGGGTAGACGCGATGGGCAGCTTCAACTTGCTCCAACTCGACTTCAACGCCCTTTCCTGTTGCCAAAGAGGCGCCAATGCCCGTGTTAGGCCCAAGCCGAACGTTGATGACCTCCAGTCGTTCCATCATCGTCCATACCGATTTACAGATTTCAATACCGGCCGGTCCGGCGCCAGGCTCACAAAAGGCGGATAACGTCTCAAAAAGTGCGCCCTTCAGCTCGAGAGGGATACCAAGGGGGATGAGAGAAAGCAGGACAGGAATGGCGCGGAATTGACCGTGACCTGCAATTGTTGTCCTCACTGCAATAGAGTGAGTAACAACAGTTCCTAGAATGCGCAAGAACGAGCGGGCAAGAACGACATCCTTTGGACCAATCATGAACTGCTGCTGTGACGTTGCCGCTTGCGATGCAAGATTTTGAATTGACCCAGTAAACGATGTACTCGCGCCGAGTGTGTGGGGTTGGGATTGACTGCGCGGATTGGCTGCCTGCGTTGCCCATGACTCCAGAGTTCCAAAGATGACAGTCCAGGATACTGTCGGTGGGGTATTGGAGGAAACGGCGGCTGTACTCCCTGGCATAATCTCGGACCCGCCTCTTGCAAGGAAATTATAAGCGAGTTCGCTGCACTGCTGGCCGTGTGCAAGACCACAGAGCATGTCGTAAAGCGAGGAAAGCATGGTGATATCCTGCGTTGATGTCGACCACACGGCCCATTGGACAAAGTGAGGTAGCCTTCCTGATGTTGACTCCACTGCTTCTTGGTAGGTGGTTCGGTGAGACTGTAAAGGCGACGATCCCCAGAATTGCAGGGCACTCTCTTCTGGGAGGGCGGAGTAAAGAACACCGATGAAAGTGTAAAGCACCGCAATATCGTGCCTCGCTGAAGCACCTTGCTTCTTTTCCGGCTCTACGGGCATTGTCGTTGTAAATCGGGAAACGTTTCGCCTGTCGGTCCTCACATTCGCATGGTAGAGGTCTTCCTGCCTCTGTTTGATTTTTCGCAGCTCAGATGAAGCATGCGTGATGAGTGAGCGAACGAGTGTTTCAAACGTGGATAGAATGATAGGCTTAAAATCTGCGGGCGGAACTTCGCGTTGGTCGAGCTGGTCGATTGGGGTATCGTCCAGGATGGCTGCAGCAGGTCCACTATTTTCTGTGCCTCTGATGTGCACCACGACGCGTGCAAGATAGAGGAACGCATCCCCTTGAACTGCATTCCACACCTGGGTCTCGAGATCCTCGTTTTTAAAGCCATTACGATGCTCCAACGTGGAGTCGTTGTGCCTTGCCTCTGTCAAAAACATCGTCCACTTTAACAACACGGCGGCTTTCAACCCAGGCTCCTTCCATTGTGATCCTAGCTCGAGTTTCTTTGTCATGAACGTCATCAGGGAGACATCGGTAGGCAACAATGCGCGTCTTGTTGAGAGGTGATTTGAGGGGTCGATAGGGTCGAAGGTGAGAAGCAGGGAGGTCAACATGTAGTAGCTGATGGGACTGTTCTGGTTCACCGACAGCCATTCAACGACGAGCTTGACTTCCGCAGGTGAGAAGTATCCCAATCTGGAGATAAAGCAGAGAACGATAGCAAGGTACCGGCGTTCATATTTCAGTGAGTCGTAGCGGGCGTTGAGGGTGTCAAACCCAAGTGCAGGTTGGCCTAAATATCGTTCAATATACAGAAGAAAATGCAGGACGAGTGAACTTCATACCTTGTCCAGTAGGCGCAACGGTGTTGCTTCCAGCGTTCTTCCTTGCATTGTCGGCCTTGCCAATCAGGATATCCAGCTGTTCAATCTCCTTCAAGATTTTGTGCGCGAGCGACACATCTCCTGCGGCCGTCTTCGTTCCTGGTAAAAGTTCTGAAACAACAAATCTGGAGAGACTTTTATAGGTTGATGGTGCTTCTGGGAGCTCAGCTGCCTCTGTGGCCTCCATAAGGAACCTCAAGGACTCGACAAGATGCCGCCGACGTTGGTGAAAGGTTGAAACTGCAAGCTCCATGCAAGGAACGGCCTCGATGTTGGGATTATGTGATGTTACATTGTGCAAGACTCCAGCGATGTACTTTTCGGAACAATGTAGTTGTTGGGCAAGAAACACGGTTTGTCGGGCAAAGTCAGCATTTACAGCTGTTGGTTTGCCATTGATGATTGGTTTGCCTATTGCCCATGTATAACATTAAGTATTTGAGATAAAATGAAGAACTTATTACGCACCCGATTCGATTTCTCTTTGCTCTTGCTGACTCTGAGGTCCTACATCGAATAATTGTAGTAGCCGAGGCTTTTGAAGCATGAGCTGATCGAACAGTTCTTGTTCCTCATGATGTGGCTCTGGTGATGATAGAGCACGAAAAAGAAGATCTCTTAGACGAGATATCATGTCCATTGTTGCGGTCGTCGTCGTTAATAAAGTGGCTTATGGATCTGGGTAGACCCTGCCCTGAAGGTTGAGTATGGTTGAGACGCTCGTTTGTTCGAGGCGCGTTTGTCCCAGCACGCATCTTCCAATCCTAACAACAACAAACAAACCAATCTCTTTGACCTTCCACGTCCGACCTTATCTGAGTTACCGGCGCCTATTACTCGCAACTACGACTACTGTTGGGGTATCTAAAGACTCCAGACAAATCTTAATCGACACTTATGAACTCGTTATGCCCATTTCTGACCAATACTGCCTTTTTTCCCATGTTACCACTTGCATGCCATCGAAATACAACCAATCGCCAGAACATGTCTCCTGATTCCTAATTTTACTACCTAGACGTAACCCTCGTTCAAGCTCAGGAACTAAACACCGAGTATTGATGAGAAGCAATGAAGGGGATTGTATTTGAAAACACAGATAGCTCGTATGCAGTATGAGATAGAAAATGTTACACGATACGGATGAGATCAATGGTGATAGCAAGAATAGGAACCCAGAGAAGACTCGTAAAAGAGGGGCGTATTAACGGGAAGAAACTGACATACGATCGTTGAAGAAGAAAAAGGAATCGTTGAAGGATGACTAACAACAAATGGGGTACAGACATGATCATGAAAGCAGTGAAAATAAATGAACTGGTGCAAAACATGCCCTAATCAAAAGCCTCCTCTGCACTCCTCCTTACAAGTCGTCGAACCTTCTTCTTATAACCTGGATCAAATATATAAGTATTCCGATTTCAACGGATAGTGGAACCTTAAACTGACCTGCCAGGTCTGTTCGAACTTCTTTCGCTGCGTCGACATTTGCTGGACTATCGAGATTTGGTGTGTCCGATGATAGCAGGGATATCACGCTGACAAGCTAAATAACACATCAGCATGCTAAATAAAAACAATACAAAGGGCATTGCTTACGATAGATTCCACGGTATGAACAGGCATCCATCTTTCGCCAGCATCTTCGTATCCGTACTGATCATCTCCGGGAGCGTGCTGAAGAAGAGTTAGTGGAGAAAACAGTGTATAGATGTTGAGATAGCCTACCAGGATAGAGACACAAACGGTACCGTCAGGGTAGACTGTTATGATGGTTGGTTAGCCACTTGAACGAGGAACCCACTCAAGACTTACTGTTTGGATGCCACATAGGCGTGATGAAACGCATTTTGGGCGGAAGGAGGGGGAATTCAGGGGGGAAAGACAGACGTGCTTTGAAAAAACCTCCTTCGCTAAAAATGATGCTGATAAAAATGCAAACTCTCAAGTGAAAAGACTGCAACATACTAGAGGGTATCTTGTGGCCTGAAGATGGATCACATTAGTCCTATATGACGGCTTAGTAGTAGGATAAAACAAACCCGATAATCATGATCTCCCATTCGTAAAAGTTGTCATCGTCGACGAGGCCTGTATCATGTCAGTAAACCTAGATCAAAGTGGAGATCGATGCTTACCTGCGGAGAAGCCTTCGACTGGATGCTTGGTAAGTTCTGCAAGCTGCCTTCTCAGAAGCAGCGTATTTGAGGCGTTTGTACCAGGCTTTGACATTTGAAGAAAGTATAAGCTGTTTCGTAGATGAAAAGCGGAGATGTTAGTGGCGATGGTAAAAGGTGAAGCGGGTGCACCTTCTACTCAGCTTCCCCCCTTATATGTATCTCTTTATCCCACGTGATTGGCACTGATCGGGTGCCTGTTTCGCGAGAGAATGGGAAATGACTATCAAGTGGTCATCATGTACTCATAAAGAAGAAATATTCATGTACGAATCAGGTGTAAGCAATTAAGGCTTATGGGAAAACAAAACTATCAGCCCTTTCCCAAGAGTACGAGTCATTCTCAAGCACCCCGGCTCAGGGTTTTTGTTCAGTGACTGCATGATAACACCTTTTTAACGCCGATAGAAGTGCAAAGTTGACATTAGACGCTCAGCGGTACCACATATTTACAACAGCATGGGTCGTTCTCTTGTAAGACCATCATGTTGCCAGTTGCCGCCATGGGTGACTGAAGCACTACAACCTTGTTCTAGGCATGCTTGGTGTATTATTTTCTGTTCAAATACGACTGGTAGGTCAGCATCTCATCGTTGCTCTTTGGCCTATTTACGCTGAAGGTTTGTTGTGCAAGTAGAATCCCAATTCCCCGAAGATTAAATTAGCGCGTCTAACGCACGTGGGGTCGTGTGGCGAGTCACGTGAGCCGTGTCATTCCAAATTTCTGAAGCTGACACTGACTTGGCCAACGCGATAGAACGCGATAACGTTGTAGCATCCGAAGCCGCTTTCCTCATCTCATCTGCTTCTCTCATGACATTTAGCTTGTACGCATAGGCGTCGTAATATAACGACTCGGAAATTTCTGCTTGGATACCAGGGATAACGCAAAATTACTTGTAATACGATGTCGCGAGAAGGGACAATGTCGAGCATGGACGAGGAGAATGAGTGGGATCTACTTAACAAGAAAACCTGGAAAGGCATCGGCCTTGCAGACCCAATAAAGACCATCGAGGTCAGCACAGCTTGTTTTCTTAGTTGCTTGTTATCTGAAGGCGCTGTAGGACAAATGGCTACTTCTTCCAGCTTTTTTGAAGATCAAGGGTCTCGTGAAACAGCACATTGACTCGTTCAACTACTTTGTTGACGTTGATATAAAAAACATCGTCAAGGCTAACAACAAAATCACTTCGGATGTGGATCCTCGCTTTTGGATCAAGTACACCGATATCGAAGTGGGACTTCCGGACAGAAACGAGAGCGAAGCTATCGACAAGAGAGTGACTCCCAACGAATGCCGGCTTCGAGATATCACCTACAGCGCTCCCATAGTGGTGACTATGCAATATGTTCGCGGGAAGAATATAGTACAGAGGAAATTATGCATAGGACGATTGCCAATCATGCTGAGAAGCAACAAATGCGTCTTGACAGGAAAATCGGAGGCAGAACTGGCTCGTATGATTGAATGTCCATTGGATCCTGGTGGCTACTTTGTGGTGAAAGGAACAGAGAAGGTTATTCTGGTGCAGGAGCAACTCTCAAAGAATCGTATCATTGTTGAGACAGACCCGGTGAAAGGTGTAGTTCAAGCGTCCTGTACATCGTGCGCCACATTATTTTTACATCGCATCCCGTGCCTCACATTCCATTCGTTTCTTTAGATCCACCCACGGCGGTCTTAAATCCAAGACCTACGTTGCGACAAAGAAGGGAAAGATCTATCTTCGTCACAATTCTATTCATGAAGACGTTCCCATAGTCATCGCCCTCAAAGCCCTAGGAATTCAGTCCGACAAAGAAATTCTTCTGCTTACAGCGGGAAACAACGAGGCCTATAAGAACTCTTTCGCTGTCAATCTCGAAGATGCAGCCAAGCTGGGCGTGTTCACGCGACAACAAGCATTGGAGTACATCGGATCCCGAGTAAAAATCAACAGGAGGGTGATTGGACCTAGAAGGCCGGCATGGGAAGAGGCACTAGAAGCACTGGCAACGATTGTGCTTGCACATGTGCCTGTACGGGGCTTGGACTTCAGGCAAAAAGCTATCTTCGTCGCCACCATGACTCGTCGGGTCTTGATGGCTGTGGACGACGAAAAGATGGTTGACGATCGCGACTATGTCGGAAACAAGCGTCTGGAACTGTAAGCAGCCCAAAACCCTACTAAAAAAAGCTAGACGTAAGATCTAAAACTGATTTTGGATTCGCTCCCAGTGCAGGGCAACTTCTGGCACTCCTTTTCGAGGACCTTTTCAAGACATACAACTCGAATCTCAAGATGGCCATCGACAAAGTCCTCAAAAAGCCTTCACGGACGAATGAATTCGATGCATACAATACAATGCGAATGCAAGGAGATCCTCTAACTGCCGGATTCGTTAGAGCTATTTCAACAGGAAACTGGTCACTCAAGCGTTTCAAAATGGAACGTGCAGGTGTTACTCATGTGTTGAGCCGTCTGAGCTTTATCTCCGCGCTTGGGATGATGACCCGTATCTCTTCCCAATTCGAGAAGACGAGAAAGGTTAGTGGTCCCCGTGCACTCCAGCCCAGTCAATGGGGTGTACTGTGTCCTAGTGATACCCCAGAAGGAGAAGCTTGCGGTCTTGTTAAGAATCTGGCTTTGATGACACACATTACCACCGATGTCGAGGAAGAGCCCATCATTCGCCTGGTGCATATGCTGGGCGTCGAAGGTCAGTAAATAAATATCCTTTGCAAATCTCGGGGATTAATCTATTCTTTGATCGTTTGTGCGCTGGCCAGATATCAGCTTATCCACTGGAACAGAAATATATGGGCCCAACACATTTGTCGTTAACGTCAATGGTACCATCATCGGCTTGACACGACATCCGCATCGTTTTGTTACCCAATTCCGCAAGCTTCGACGAGCCCGACGGTTTAGCGAGTTCGTCAGTATCTATATCAACAATCACCATAATGCCGTACACATCGCTTGTGATGGTGGCAGGATTTGTCGCCCTGCCATTATCGTAGAGAATGGTCGACCTAAAGTCACTTCAGAACACATTGCTGTAAGTCGTTCAACTCATAAAATGAAGCAAGTTCTTATACTCTTCGACCGCTTCAGCTCCTCAAAAAAGGCAAGGCGACATTCGACGACTTTTTGCGCAAAGGGCTTGTAGAATATCTCGACGTGAACGAAGAGAATGACACATATATCGCACTATACGAAGCCGAAATCCTACCCACAACCACGCATCTAGAAATCGAACCATTCACGCTTCTGGGAGCCGTCGCCGGCTTGATTCCTTATCCACATCACAACCAGTCGCCTCGTAATACCTATCAATGCGCTATGGGTAAACAAGCCATTGGCGCTATTGCCTATAATCAATTCAACAGGATAGACACGCTGCTGTACCTCTCCGTATACCCGCAGCAGCCTATGGTCAAGACAAAGACAATTGAACTGATAGGCTACGATAAACTCCCTGCTGGACAAAATGCGACTGTCGCAGTTATGAGTTACTCCGGCTATGATATCGAGGACGCCCTTATTCTCAACAAGGTTGGCTCCACAAGTTACATTTTGGATGTGCGAATACCTAACCCCATTCCCTTTTCCTTTCTAGGCAAGTTTGGATAGAGGGTACGGTCGATGTCAAGTCTTGAGGAAAAATGCAACTCTTATCCGAAAATATCCCAATGGAACGTGAGTCACTCCTCGTACTTTTTTTTTTCAAATCTAATATGAGATGACTTGATTGATATTTTGTCCAGATTTGACCGCCTCGCCGACGCACCAGTGGACGAGAACGGACAGATCGCTAAAAAATATGACATTGTCCAAGCGGACGGCCTAGCAGGAGTGGGAGAACGTGTAGACCCTGGCGACGTCTATGTAAACAAGCAGTCTCCATCCAACGCGACAGACAACACATTCACTGGCCAAGCGGCCTCAGTGCCTTACAAAAATACGCCCCTAACATACAAATCTCCCGTGGCTGGAAACATTGACAAGGTCCTTATCAGTGACACTGAGAACGACCAGACCCTGATCAAAGTCCTCATCCGCCAAACTCGAAGACCTGAACTAGGAGACAAGTTCTCGTCGCGTCACGGACAGAAAGGTGTCTGTGGCTTGATCGTCAACCAAGAAGACATGCCGTTCAATGATCAAGGAATTAATCCTGGTAATATTTTCCCCCCTTATCGTCCGTGTTCGACAGCTTTCCTTAAACGACAACTCCGTAGATACTATCATGAACCCCCACGGTTTCCCTTCGCGCATGACAGTTGGAAAAATGATTGAATTGCTGGCCGGAAAGGTAAGGAGCACTTAAAACAAACGGTCAACGGCATTCTGATCTGCTTTCCTCGAATTAGGCCGGTGTTCTGACCGGAACTCTTCAGTATGGGACTGCATTCGGTGGATCCAAGGTCGGTGACATAACTCATAACCGTCAATGCTTGTCTTGACGCCTCGCCCGATCCCAGGTTGAAGATATGAGCCGGATTCTCATCGAAAATGGATTCAGCTACGCTGGCAAGGACATGCTTACAAGCGGCATCACCGGGGAGCCTATGGAGGCTTATGTATATTTCGGCCCAATCTATTATCAGGTACGTTGCCTATCTGTGAACAGGTCTCGTGGACCTCGCTTCTATCCAATGCTAAAACTATCTATTCATCCAGAAACTGAGTACGTCTATGTGAACGTATCTTTATATTAGTTTACTCATGATCGATTTAGAGCACATGGTAATGGACAAAATGCATGCACGAGCGAGGTAAGTATCCATACCTTCTCTTCTTTTCCCGATTCTAACGTTTGTCCGCTTTTTTTCTCTTCCGTAAAATTTAGAGGTCCACGTGCAACCCTTACTCGCCAGCCAACAGAAGGTCGGTCGCGAGAAGGTGGCTTGCGTCTTGGTGAGATGGAGCGCGATTGTTTGATTGGATACGGGGCGACACAGCTGTTACTAGAACGGCTGATGTTGTCCTCTGACAAGTTCGAGGTTAATTCGTGCTCAGAATGTGGACTGATGGGGTACAACGGGTGGTGCACATACTGCAAGAGCTCGAAAAAGATGGTATCGCTAACGATTCCTTACGCCGCAAAGCTGCTCTTCCAGGAGGTATGTAACGGTTCATTCAATTTTCCTGAGTATTAATAACTCGTCTATTTTTGCGCACTATAGTTGATGGCTATGAATGTCGTTCCCCGCTTGGTTGTGGATGATGCTTGATAGACCTTACCGTACTGGTGGAGTAAGGGCAATTCCTACCTATCCGCCCATACATCAGCATGTTTATGTTTATGTTTTATTTTCGTATTCGTTTTCCAGAATTCAATTGTAATATAGGACATCCATCATCGCCTCATATGTGTCTAACGGCCAACTATGCCATTCTCCCGGTCGCCAGCTAAAGAAGGACGATCCGGCATTGAAATATTGATAAGTCAGGACAAGAACAGCTTGCCAATTTGGGGGATTTCGGAGACGAATCCTAGGATTCCTTTCTTTCAGCACATACCGCCCATGAAGTCTAAGTGATGGACTCCATTCTCAGAGATCGCTTAAAGGTCATGTCTGGGAAGCGCCGAAATGTTCAGTTGATTGATTCAATGATAGGGATCTTGACGAGTCATTGTTCGAGGCCAAGGATGCGCAGGACACGGAGGAAGAGAAATACCGATAAATGCCACATACGAGTAGGTTAATCCTGGTCGTAAGTCTTGTACAATATACGTATTAGAGTCGGCGACCTCGGCAGGTCCAACTACTCTAATATAAATTTTCAGAACTGTCAACTAACATACAGCATCCAGTTGACCTCGAATAAAGCTGGCAACTGCATACAATAAATGCAAGGCTTCAAAATGTCATTTATCAGATAAAATAAAACATCTTGCAATATCATTAAAGTAGAAAAAGACCAGTCTTTGTGAATATAAAGACGCCCAGAGTTGCTTGAAGACCGGGAGATAGTTCGCGGAGTTTGGAATATGATGCTGCTTATTTTGGTCATCACCCCGCGTCATGATCAAGGGTCCCACCGGTCCCAACTTGCCTTCTGCCCACACACTCACCTCATCGTCACCGTCAACAACTCAGAATGAATTCTCGTGCATCATCAAGTGCTACAGCCCTTAGGCGTCTTATGACTGAATACAAACAACTGACAGCAGGAGGTAACGTAAAGACGTTCGACGTTGGAACCCCTCTGCACCTGCTTTATCGTGGTTAGGGTGTCGTCTTCAAGCCTTGGTATTGACCCTTTGAATAGGTTCACCGGATGGAATGTTCACAGCTGGTGAGAGCTCATTCGTCGTCTCAAACGTTCTGGATGTGAGATTAACGCTGGATATCTGCCTACCCAGGCCCCATATCCGAGTCCGATTTCTTTACATGGGAGGCATTGATTTGTGGTCCAAAGGACACGCCTTTCGTGCGTAGCAAAGGAAGAATTATATCCCTTCATGTTTCATAGCTGATATTATTTCCTTAGGAAGGAGGTGTATTCGCTGCCAAACTCACATTCGTACGGGACTTTCTATGCTTCTTGTCAAGCTTAGTGTACTAATCTGTGGTTTAGCCCTCAGATTACCCACTGTCACCATTCAAAATGAAGTTTGAGCCACCTCTTTTCCATCCAAATAGTATGTGTATTCATTTCTTCTACCACATCGTTTCCACGAGCTGTTGACCTTGTATTTCTACCCATTACAGTCTACCCAGACGGAAATGTGTGCATCTCAATCCTACACACACCAGGAGATGATCCCACCATGTATGAGCAAGCATCTGAACGATGGAGTCCCGTGCAAAGCGTCGAAAAGGTTATTTTGAGTGTCATCTCAATGCTGGCAGGTAAGCACCAGAGTAATAGCGTCAATACACGTTGACACACTAACCGATCATTCCCGCGTCCGTCTATATAGAGCCCAACCTCGAGAGCGGAGCCAACATTGATTGCTGCAAGCTCTATCGAGACAACAAACCCGAATACGAAAGGCTGGTCCGGGAGTCAATCAAGGAGCAACTAGGTCTATAACAATTGGGATAAAGGATAAACATGTGGAACAGAACCTGTACTGTAAGGGAGAAACAATTATGAAAACTGTATCCAGTAAATAACCGTCATACGTTAAATTCAACTGCAAAGCAACAAAGCGTGAAGGATATAGGTCTAGTAAGCAATTATTACATGTAGTAATGTGGTTCGGTGGTCATTTACGCAGGTTTTTTGAAAATCCGTTGGTCGATGGACTGTCCCATGATATGACGTTGGATGTACTCGTTTCTAAACATCTTCTGAGGGTCTACACTGTCAATAACATTGACAAAGTCGTCAAAGTGGGGGTAGGTTTGTCGCAACTTCTCTGGACCAAATGGATGTGTCTTTGCCCAATGCGGACGACCTTGGTAGCGGATAAAAGCTTCCTCGAAAGCATTGAAAAGCTTGCGGTAGGCAACATTAAAGCCATAAGGTCTGAAAGAAAGGGTAGTCTCAGTAAAATAATACGAGCAAGTGCTCAGATTAAGCGCAAACTCACTTGTATTGGACGATACCAATCCAACACGTAAGTCTACCGTAGCTTGGGCTCATCCAGATGTCATCTGCAGCGGAAAATCGGATCTCGACTGGGAAATGTGGACGAACACCGCTGGGATCTTGGAGCTGCTTCTGCAAATAGGTCCGGATGTCTCGAAGGCATGCCTGGGAGTTTTCGTACGGGATAGCCCATTCTGTTGTGTATTGGGGATACTACACATGCATTGAGATAGGAGATAGAATGGAATGAGCAAAGTCTCGATACAGAAATACGGATAGAAAGTGGATACACACCCTACAATCAACGTTGAAGATCTTGTAACTGTCGTCGATGCCAACTGACTCGCCAGAGCTTAGCCAGCAAGCTAGATTTGAAGTCCAGATGGTTACAATTGGGAAGTAACGGCCGACAAAGAGCAAGAGCTGAACGATATGGTAGCCAAAAAGTGTGTTCCACCACCAACTGCCTGATGGTCGGTTTTCCTACGAGAAGGCACAACTGTAAATAAACAGAGAAGTATTGTAATTTGCAAAATTACGCACCTCGAGCGTCCTATTAGAGTAACTACACCTAATAGTATCTTTTGTCGGGAACCACCAAAACCTGGAATGTTCGGATGAATGGGCGAGTGTGTCGAATTGTTGAATGAATTCTTCAAATGGCAAGGACTTCTGGACCTCCTTCAACCGGAAATTCGGTTCCACCTCAAGTTGTACGTTAAGGATGATGCCAGTAGCGCCCAACCCACAAAGGGATGCCATAAACAACTCGGGGCGCTCGTTACGGGAGCATGTCACACGCGACCCGTCTGCGAGAAGCAAAGATAGTGCCATTACATGAGTCGAAATAACGCCATAATTGATACCAGATCCGTGTGTGGCGGTTGATACCACTCCGGCCAAGCTCTGGTCGGATATAGAGCCGAGGTTGCTCATTGCGAGATTATTCTTTTCCAGGTGTTGGTGCAGGTCATTCAAGGTGATCCCTCCTTGCGCAACGACATACCGTTTCTCGGTGTTCACCTAAAAGGAGAGTTAGAATTGGAGCGTTGGAGCCGAAAGACATGGACATACCTCAAGAACACGGTTGAGCTTGGTTGTCCTTAGCATGAACTCTTTTGTGCATGCTAAATCGCTAGGACTATGACCGACTGCAGCGACCCGAACGACCTTTCCTTCTCTGCGCGCCAACTCGAGTACCAGTTCACATTGGAATTCGTTCTCTGGTTCAAAGACTGAGGCTGGTGCGCAAATAAAAGTCTTAGCCCAATTTGTGAATATAGCCTTTGTTGGAGCAACAGTAATAGGTTCCAAGAGGTTATACAAGTTCTCGAGAGGTATATCCTGAGGACGTGCTGTGAGTTGGGAGGCCATTGGAAACCGACGGGATATTGTTAATAATTTGATTGCCCATTCGAGTCTTTATATCACCTGCTTCGATTAGAGATTACTTCTAAATGGGGAAATGTCAAAACCAATCGCATTCTGCCGCCGGACTTTGCCGGATACTCTCGTGGTGGAAAGGCTTCGGTGCCAGTAAGGAGAATGAGAATCAGATCCAGTCCATTTTATTATCGCAGGAACGTACCCAGTTTCTCCTCCGATGAGTCCACAAGGGGACATGCGCACATAAAATGCCGTATCTCATCAACTGTACCCATTTTTACGCTCTTCGACCCCAAGTCTAATCTCGTACCATGAGATATGATGACCGCCAGCAGAGCCCTGCGGGGTCTTTTGCCTTGAATCGAAGGTCCAAAGTTGTAAATTTTTCATACAAATACCTATCGGATGATTATCAAACCTTCGAAAGGATAAAGCTGAGGACAATATACTCAAAATACACCCATTTCGTCTTGCATAGTCCTCTCCGAGGATAACGCAGGGTAGGCACCACCCAAACCAAAGGAAACGGTATCACTGGATAGTAAAAAAGCGGAATAAATGTCCTGATTAATCCACGGGGTATGGTACACATATAAAAACTAAATCTGGCAGCAACGAATATCTTGATGAAAGCAGAAAACATAACGAGTCATTATTCAGTCCCTAAGTCAAAAAGTCAAATGTAACCCTAACGAAAAGTTCGTCAATCGAGAATCATATCTTCGAGCAAAGAAATGAAGCCAAACCTTCCCCATTCTTGATTCTTGTACAAGAGAATTCCACGGACTTCGGCGCTATCCAGCTCGAGACCAAGTTCGAATTCTGTATAAGAATCAGTGAAACGTTCTGGTTCATAGGATATAAAGCTTTACCGGTATAGAACCCATTAGGGTTAGGTGAGGCAGCATTCTGCTGGAATGTGGGTAACGAAGACAAGTCAACTGTCCACTTGCACAGTTCGTTGGTCTCTCCTTCGTCCGTGTACCTCATCATCTTCTCGGAATCACTCGTGTAAAGCGTGGCCACGAATGACGAATCTGTCAACAATTATGTTAACCTTGTCTTTTGTCACATGTACGGAGGATAAAAACACCTTTGGCGGTCTGAGAGAATTTGCTGCAAAATAATGTGTTATAAGTACCGAAAAACCGAAACAACCCACAGATCCGTGTGCGGTTGTACTGCGAGAGACTTACCAAAACTTGGTGGTGAGGCGTTGCCTAATTCGCACAGTGAATGAGTTAACCCATAATTAAAAAGAAGTGAGTGACATGAGATACATACCCTTTGCGGAGGATTGCTCCCTTCGACACGAGATATTGCAAACTATTCAGAAAACAAGCCGGCGGCTTGTATAAGCCACGGAACAGACAACTGTACACAACCCAACATCTACGGACCGGTTTTCACAAATCGGGACACCAGCATCATTGGTTCTGATATACGCAGGACGCTTGAGCCAGTCCTCTTGCTCAGCTGGTAGTTTAACCTAAGAGATTTCTGTCAGGAATTGCGGCATAGCTTCCATGTCTTCTTCTCACCTTCATCAAATATGACCGCGGTGCAATGACACTGGAAACTAATGGTCGGCGTGCCAGCCCGTATGCAGCAGCACCTCTCAGCGTTGCTGTGTCCGCGTCAGGAGGACGGGCGATGACGGGAATACGGGCACCAAATTGTTCCTAAGCGGAGAAAGATAAGTCCTGAATTCATTGAGAGCTGTACATCAACGACTCCCATACCTGCACACGTTGCTTGAGGTATTCACTTCCAGCAAAGCCTCCCACGAGGAGAAGAGCATGGATAGGTTGATGGACACGGGAAACTTGTTCCTCGAGAAGTTTCATGACCTTGTTCATGGGATGAGCTTTCTAGAATTATCTCTGCCGGTCCTAATGATTCCGCTTACCTCGTTAACAACTGGGTCGAAGACTTCCCTGCGCAATAGATTTCCGGGTATAGATAATTCACCATTGATCAACCCAACGGAGGGATCGTGTGGATCTTCCACATTGAAGCATGTGAAGTGGAACATATTGCCTATACGCGATTGTGTTACTCTTGATGAGGATACCTAAAATAGCATAAATGGGTCCACCACGTACCGTCATCTTGAATGCCGCCGTACGTCAATTTGTCAGTTTCACTGAATGAGTGCACTAAGACGTGGCGGATTAGCTTTCAATTTGAGCGCGACCAATTAAATAGACGAACTGAAGTAAGCCAAAGATGGGGGATCAAGATGAGCAGGGTGATCTGTCAAAAGTGCCTAAAAACACAAATCAAGTATGGGTATCAAGAACATTTTAATTGGGAATGCTCATTGGACTCACCTTGACCAATTCTCGGAATCTCAGGTCAAGGAAAAGACTACCACAGTTGGCCCCAGACCTAGCGCACATTTCGGCAATCTCAAGATTCGCCATTTGGCCGATAATCTAAATACGGACCCGCGGGGTGTCAAAAGTCAGCTATTTCAGCGGTGACTGCGCAAGGTGCAACATGCCTTGTAGACAGCCAGATCAACAGTACCTCCTCCAGCATCACAAACAATGAAATTTTGAGAGGGTTTGAGGTGATGCAGGTCCGTAAGTTGAGCACAGTGAACAGCTGCGGCTTCGGGTTCTGTGATAATCCTCAGACGGTCCCTCCATGTCGTATCACCTGCCCGAGAACTAGCAACCAACCCAGCACTGATAGCAGCTTCTCGCATGATGTCACAGCCTCGTGCATCCCAGGCAGCAGGTACGGTTAACCAAACATCAGCGGAATCTGGAGAAATTCCGTATTTATTGTTAGTTCGCAACCTAAAAGGAAGAATTAAAAAACAACGCACTCAAATCTGCCACCGCTCCAATATCTCTTGTGATTTGTTCTTTGGCGTATTCCCATAGGCAACTCAGGAAGTCGATTATAAGATCAATAGGTCGCTTGCCATGCTGAAAATAAAGAATATGGTCAGCGGTCGACAAGGATCAGACAGAACACAAGATTATTACGGGAATGGCGGGCAGTCGGGGGTCAACTGAAGACTCGTCCCTGAGTGCCTGAGGCTCCAGGAACAGCTTGAACCATTCGCATCTTGTGGTGCCAGGAATTGGGCTGGTGTTTTTCGCTTCCAAACCCCAAGCGAGTACTCTGCCGTGTTCATCATACAGCAGGCATGTTGGAATCTATGAATACAAAGAAAATTTGGCACAGTTAGACCTTGTCATAGACTCCATAGATAGAGCTACCTTTCGGAAGTGTTCAAATGATCCCGGCCAAGTGAGAATTTGTTGTACCCTTCCACCTGCAATACGCGAAGAGCCATAGGCCTAGCATTTGAATTAATAGTTATATCAAGAAAAAGACCATGCGGCGACGTACAACTCCCGAAAACGTGGTACCAAAATCGATGGATATCGACAGTTTCCCCTCGTCATCGGATTGCATTGTCATACTAGATTGAACTTGAGGTTGAAGAGGTGGTGACAACCCGCGATTTGGTGTCATAACAGACATTGCTGGGGTGGGGGGCTTCGGGAGTTGTTGCATTCCATTCTGAGGTGAAAAAGCGGTATGCGAACTGAAGTTTGAACCGTTCAAGGTGGTGCCTCCAAAGGTACCTGTTGAAGCAGCCATCATTGGAGAGCCATGGCCGCTGATGCTCCCAAAGTCGTTTGTTTGAGGAGGTGGAGAGGGAGTTGGGTTCCATGCTCCTGGTGGTGGTTGCTGCAATCCATTCCCCGTGTTGTAGTTGTTTGCATAGGCTGTAGGTGGTTGAGCGATGTTCGGCTGCTGGAAAGTCTGGGGCTTTTCCAGTCCAGGATGATACCCAGGCTGCGTAGTAATTGTACCAGGCTGCTGCCACTGATTTTGTGGGTTGTTTTGAGGGGCAGGTGCGTCCTTTGGAGTTCCACAGCAGCTCATGGTTGAACTCGTCGATGAGTGTAAGAAAGAAGAAGAAAGCCGACCTCAACGGTGCCCGCAGACGACAACCTCCCTGAACGAACAGTCAGGGACCAACGTGGCTGTGTTTCCTTTCAGAGGTAAGCAGAATATTGACACCTGCACAGCGTTATTCATAGATAAAATACCATAAAATGTCAGAAAATGTGAAATAAAATACGAATTCAATCTCATAGAGTGCATTGTAGAAGTAAAGAGGAAGATTAAATCTTGATGCTCGATGGTGCACGACTCAGCCGCAGAGAAGTATAATATTCGATCACCTCCTGCCCAATCACAACACGAGTCAATGCATTTTTAGCTTCGAGCATGTCAAATATCACCTTTCTCTATACTAAAACTTGGCCAAATTTGCCTCAGGTTGAGCTCTAACACCCTGGTATCCCATCGAAAATGTTTTTGCGCACTCCGGGATTTCGTAGCTCGAAGGGTGGCGAGCGGCTAGCTCGGGCACTCAGGCGACTTCACCGAGAGCCTTCGTCGGAGCAAACTGCACATCGAGTTAGGCCTTTGTGTTTGTTCAAGGTGTGGATTAAAGACTGGAGATCTTCTTCTGGTAGAACATCCTGAAGAACCGGTCCTGATGAAAGAAAGGGGCATTTCGGTTCGGAGACGTGCCATACGCCATATGATACAAAAGATCTCGAGTCACTCTATCGAATTCGTGGGATATGCTCTTCAGCCCCTGCTCTAGGATTTTGAAAGATTATGCTTGCAAAGTTTGACATTTGATGAATCTGGATCCTAGATTTCGAACGCCTGGTTTCCCTTAACCTGGTCAGTTTAAAATTAGGGGCGGAAACGAGCCCATGGGCTCAAGGTCGCGTATCTGAGAGAAACGAGTAGATTCAACACAATCGAAAGACCAAACGATGCGTCGTCTGACAGTCCGTGGATTCACACCAGTCCCTGGTTATTCATATCGTACTTTCGACAAAAACACAACACTACCGGCATCCCCCAGGCATTCGAAACTTACTTATTGGTCATTGAGCGGATATATTATTTGCGTGCATGGGAGGTACTTGTAATATCGGTCGCAATACAACTGACAACCGCCCCAACAAGGCATTAATTCGGACTTCCCACTGCTCCAGCGATTCAAACCCATCGTTTAGTGAAACAATTCCAAACGTGTATATTGCTTTTGACACGGTAAAACGGTTATTGTGCTCTGTTATAGAGGGGTAGCCCATATACCCATTCAAGGATGGCAGTGTTAGAGTGTGGAGGCGCCCCTTGGTAAATTTGACAGCTGGAACCTGTCAGAACGGAGGACTCTAATGGAACTACTTTCAGACAATTACGAGACGGTTGAAAAATAAGCCATTAGAGACATAAGGTCAGCCACAATCAGAAGTCCAAAATTCAGCTATTGTTATTCCTTGAGAAAGAATAAATATCGACCACCCAGGCTCTCGAGAAACCCATCCTGTGACCTTGCTACGATCACAAGTAGCAGCCCAGTTGGGGAGGAAAGAAGGCAGAATACAGCAAGAGATGACGGCTGTTCGTTGAAGAGAATAGACATCTTATAATAGAATAAACAGCTTATTTGTTGACGAACATTGCCTTTTCCTTTAGTCATGAGCAGGTGGTTGAAGATAGAAAACTGGTGGTTTGCCATCATCAGAAATAGACGCGTCGGAGTTTGAATAATTCAAAAATAGCAGCCGGTCTGTGTTTTGACATCACCTTGACTTTGAACAAGATCGTCGTCCGCCCGTCCTTTGTTATATCCTCAATTTATTCCTGGAAAACATATTCTATATTATACCTTCACATGGCTACATCAAAACAAGCAGCAAAGAGGCTAACTGTCATTGCAGAGTCCTGGAAACGAGATCCATTCAGGCCTAATATCCAACTCCAAACTTTCCTGAAATCACTCGCTCAACACCCAAAATTAACAGACCAGACTGTTGACGCAGTACGCGCACTTCGTGACGGAGATATGCAAAAGAAAGTACGCTATATTCGTCTCGGATAGCCGGAACACCATAGAAGCTAACCTGTGAATCTGCGTAGTATGAACTTTCGTTCAAAACGCTACATCCACCTTCGGCACCTATGCACTATGACCGCCTCGTGGAGGGCGTTGAGAAAAGCGCACAGGGAATCAAACGGTCATGGTGGAAAGTTTTCTTCGGCATCTGGTGACCCATTCCCATTCACCCTCCAAGGACCCGGCGCTCCCACCAAAATCTTACTCATATGGCATCGTTACGCGTGCTTTCATCCCCTACATATTATTTATTCAGCAATTGTAACCACATCTCATGACCTTAGTCAATTAGAAACACAGGGTCTCATGCACTAATAGCGCGTCGTGGCAAAACTCACAGAAAAATCGAAATCTCTGTCCTTTCGTCTGTGTTTTGGCATCAAATCGATACTTTGTGGTACTTCCCATAGTACGGCACTCCAACTTGCAAATAAAATACTCACTTGTTATCCTGTATCTTGGAAGAGTGATATCATAATTACGACAGAAATCTCTGATCAATCCAGCGTCCTCAATTCAGCGAACCCATTATCCTGGGTTGCGTATCAGTTTTTGGGAATGTTGCCAGACTCAGACAAGCCGTAAAAGGTTCTATCCAAAGCCTAAAACTATCCCGGGACTGTCCACTGTGGACTTTTGAAACGACATATCCTCGCTTATCCAAATCATTCATCCTCCAAAATCTCATCCTGGCCTTCCCGAGCCTGTCAGAAGGAATAAAAAAATATACATCAGTTTCTCATGCAAAAAAATCATCCACAAAAGGACCAGCAAGAGACCATACGGACCTTCTCGACCAATTTACGACGTTTTTCCCGGGTCTTTCTCTGGACCTTGACATACTTGCCAAGGGGCGTGTCACCCAACTTGGCCTTTATCCGTTGCTCCCACTCCTGAACGTCGCCCATCTTTGCAGGCGCGAAAGTCACGGCCTTGCGCTGTTGATCCACCCATTTCGCGCTCTCCTCCACACGTTCAAGAAGTGTCTTGACTAGATTCTGTTCCTTCCCTGATCCGGTTTTTGAATTCTTCAGGCTCTTGCGCAGCAGAACCACAATAGGTACAATAATTTCTGGGAATGCGATGCTACCGTGGACGGGAGCACTGACGAGCCATTCGCACAGCAGGAAGGCGGTTTCTTCCGTTAGGCCTTCTGAAAGAACACGCGTTTTGAGATATTGTTGTGGTACCCTGATTTGTACGTCGAAATCTATGGGTTTAAGTGTTGACGATTTTGGTCGAGATGTGGGCGTCAGGCATGAGGCGAGAATCGGGGCAAGGTAGGGAGAAATGGGGATGTATGTTTGGGTGTGCTTCGAGAGATGCAGCAGGGAACGAATGATATGCAAATGGAATGGGTGGGATCTGCTGGTAGACACAAGCCTGATAAAAAACGTCATGTGTAAGTATAGTCATATAACACGGGCAAATCATAAATAAATCGTTACTTTATTGCTCCCAGAGCAACCTGGACCAGAGGGTAGATCAGCGCTTTAAGCTCACTTGTTTTGCCTGAAGAGAGTTCCGTTTCGTTGTCACAGGCTCTGGCAAGAACCATGCACCAGAAATCAACACAATGGACGAATTGCCAGTTATAGACTTGCAAGTAAGCCTCCTGAGGAAATCAGGAAAAAGGACAGTTAGTTTCTCCGACTCCACCCAAAGTCTCATGATGCAACTAACCTTGGTTTTAGTCTTCATGCTGTTTCGCAAGTGGATAGCTAATTGACGGATATAACCGAACGCATGTTGATATGCTGTGGCATGGTCCATGCAGAAGACGTCGCATGCCGAGTTCTTCATGAGATTGATGGAAGGCAATGTATGGACAGTTGTCGACTTGGATGACCGGATAAGAGCGAGATACGTGGACTGTCAAATGCGAATATGGCGCTGTTAGATAGAAACCTAAGGGTAGAAAACGCGGCTTAGCCCGACCTTTAGGATTGTATCCAGTATTGAATCATCCGAAGAAGAGGCAAGTTTCCGGATTGACAAGAATGCGGCAATACGTGTGCTGTCTGAACCTGTCGACCAGAGATCCTGACATTTCTGTGGATCTCGATGAATATATGACATTGATCGAAAAAGTTGTTGAAAATACCTTGAGATAAGTCTTCACCGTCTTTCGACTCGAAATTATGTATGGAACAAGTTTCGCGCTCTCAGTAAGCGCAAGTCGAAGGGTCTCTTCTTCAGTCAGCTGGTCAAGCAAATGGACAATATTGTGGAAATATGAAAGAATGAGTTTTTGTAGTGTTTTGAACTTCGCTGTCTGCGTTGGTGGTTTGCTAAAAACAGGTCAGACCCCGAATAAATATCGATAGGTGGAATTCTTGGACACACAATTTGCCATTGGCCAACGTTTTATAAGGGATATGATGCTCCAACACGACGGGTGTATACCTCAAGGAAGTGACAACGACTTTGTTGTAAACTGAGAAAAACCTGTTAGCTGACAAACTTATTACAACCCAGCATAATGGGCTGACCTGCAGAAGAATCAATAGACCATGCGACAGACTGTCCTTCCTCGTTCATGTGTACTGCAGATCTGAATGCAAGCAACAGCTTTCTAAGAGCTCTCAGAGATCGTTGCTGTTCTATTGTTAGAACGATAGGGGTGCTTCAGAGAAAATAATCCGACGTACTTTCAGCAGTGCCTGTTGCCATTTCTGCAATTGCTCCTTCGTCAAGACAGGAACTTTCTCTTCTTCCTCGTCTTCCATGTCAACATCACCATCTTCGTCCTCATCTTCATCATCCGAAGAGACATTTGCCATAGCGTTAGGATCAAAATCCAAAAGTCCTCTGTCGTTTTCTTGGAGGTACTTGAAGAACTCGGGATCTCGTTCAGCCAATTGTGAAAGCTCCATAAGATGGTTCTTTCCTTCGTCTACAGCCAAATCAAGATTAAACTGTGTTTTAGTAACCAAAAAAAGCTACGCGCCATCCTCAAGGTCATCGACAGATGCGAATGAAGCATTCGATTCATTGTCGACTTCATCGTCATCTTCGTCCTCGTCCATATCGTCATCGTCTTCAGGCTGCCGGCATATTAATACCAATCTGATAGAGTGCCTACACACACACCTCTTCACTTCCTTCCGACATCTCGTCGTCGTCTGATGCATCCATGAAGTCACCATTCAAAAAAGCATCTACCGTCATTTGCCTAAAATAAACGGAGAGTTTAACATCCGCCAAATCACATAAAACCAAGCATACTTTTTACTCTGAGCAGGTCCCTCCTCCAATTCTTCGTCGTCTTCATCCTCCTGCTGATTCCTTGGCTCGCCCTTTGCACCTTTGTTTCCTCGACGCTTCTCAAACCTCTTTTTGATTTGCTTCTGCTTGTGACGCGCCTCAATCGTCTTCTTTAGCTTACCACTAGAGGCAAACTTTTTCGTGGCTTTTGTAGACTTCTTTCCCATTATTATGAATGTATAGCAAGTGCTGAGGAAAGATAGTGGAGGGTTTGAATGAATAAAACGGGAAAAGCCAACTTTGGAGATGCTCAAAATCTCGCTTATGTAACACAGCTGCGTTCCAATTTTAGCGCGCGGACCGGGCTACCGCGCCCTGACAGAGTTGCTCAAACGCGTCAAATAGAATCATTATCTTATGCGTAAAAAAGGTATAGATTACAAGATAATGAGGACGACTAGTATGCAAGATATAAATTGTAAATTTCAGAGGTATATTACGGGGTATATTTAATAGTATCAACAAAGCGAGGGATAGCAGTGCAAAATATGCAGACAGTGGAATAGCGAATGGACGTGAATATGAGCAAATAAAATTATATAGAGCAGAATCACTGAGACTTCAAAGACTTCAAATACTCTTTGACTGACTGTGGCGCATCTTGGAGGAGCGATTCCTCAAACTCCCAAGTGGCGTCAGATGGAGGATATCCCACCCAATGGACGAAATAGACGCGGCCGTCTTCTGGGCGATCTTCATGAGCGGCAATGAAATCGATCATGTAACGCTTCTCAACCGTAAGCTTCCTCTCAGGGCGAATACGAGGGGTCTTGCGCTTCAACTTGTTCCATGCCTTGGGCAATACAATCGGCTCCTGGGCTTTGGGGTTATGTGGTCGAAAATTACGCGAGATATTCGTCCTCTTTCCTTTGAGTCTAGGATGCGCCACACGACAATACTTGTCAACTTCGCACAAGGTGTGCTCGATGTCGGAAAGATCCATAGGGAGACGTTTAGGGCCCAAGCCTGAAAAGTCGAGTTTGAGGCGTTGGAAATGTTCGGCTTGCGTATTGGCCATATAACGCATAACCTCTGCGTCGAAATCGTCGACAGTGCGGCGTCCAAGGTTCATGCGATCGGCACCGAAAATTTTGTTAAGACCTGATATAGAACCGGGCCCGGAAACCACGAAGTCGTTTGGATGCCAGATCCAGAGGTCTGTATAGGAAAGACCGAGCATGAGTTGATAGGCGGAGAAATCTCCCATGCTTGGGAACGAGACGAGATATTCGAAAACATCGGCTGCATAAGCCGCCTTGCTCAATCTGGAAGGGAAGTCATTTTCCATCAGGACTTCCATTAAACACAGATGGTTCATGTAATTCTGTTTGTAATGAAAGTGTGGTGCAGGTTTGATGAAGGCCCCAGTATACAACTTCATTCCATCGTCGAAAGCGGCTGTCAACACTCTTTCGTAATTTTCGCGATTGTAAGATGCCCAAGTGAGAGGACCAAGTTCGCGTTCAAGGAGTTCCCATGTTTCAATTTTGGTGAAAAGGTTGAAAAGAATGACGCGAAAGACGACTTCTTTTATACTCTTGGGGCCCTTCTCAATGACATTGGCGACAAGGTACTGGGTAACTTTGTCGAGAATACGATAAGTGTTGCAGAAGAAGTAGCGCTGAAGGATGGGATCTTTGGTCCAGCTATATTGAAAACGGTTGCGTAAGAAATCATGAGAAGAGTAGATTTTACACTCACGGTCCAGACTCCCCTGCGCGTCGCCTGTCATCAATTGCTTTTCTCTCAGCTGCAAATCTCCAGAATGTATCAAAAGCGACGCTAGAACGGAGGTCTACTCCGCATATGGTAATTGTTGAGGGTGCACTTGTGTGAGAAGGGGTAGAAGAAGTGTCGGACGCAATCGAGGTCACGGATTCTGGAGAGACGCGACGCGTCCGTTTCTTTGGACGCGTATATTCTGAATCTGACTGGTCGTCATCAGAGATTGAAAAAAAGTCTGTTGGCGCTGATGATGATATGGAAATAGGGCTTGCAGTGCAATTAGATGGTCTTCGACATTTTCTGGCAGGTTGACCTCGATCTGTATAAAGTGTGGGTGTTTCCTGTCTCATGGCTGAGAACCTACATTACTCAATTAGGTTTTCAGTCAATTAACATGAGAAAAACAGTTTTATTCACCTCCAAGTCAATCAAAAGTACAGAAAAAAATATGAAAAATAGTTGCAGAGGTTTTGAGAGTGTAGGTCAATGAAGGAGGAAGAGGAGAGGGAGAATAAAATTCACACGGAGGAATTTATACCTCATCAAATTCAGGGGCAATTCGCAAAAACTCTTTTCATGCATGTTATGCTCCAAAAAAATAAACTTGGTCATTTAGAGGAAGATAAAGGGCCCGTAATAATATACGACAAAAGGGTATCTATACGAATTGCTTTTTTTCTACAAAAATTGGCGTGGCTCTTGATACTCATCAATTTAAAGTTGAGCCCACGAGTTCACTGTCCACGAAAAAATGGTCAATTTATGAACCGCAAACCCTTGCCACCGAACCATATATATTGACGCGCCAACAGCGAAGTGGATAGAAGGGGGGCAGTGTCTGACTACGCGATACGAACAGAAAAGAAAAGCAGAAAACATCGAACCAAACGCGTCAACAGGTCTTAAAGTCGCGTTCACAAAAAAGTCTAGGTTTTTGTCCAATTCGAAAGCTGTCCGTGGTCCAGGTGTTGAACTTGGCAGCGTAGATCAATTATCACCAAAAAATGTGAATTGAACAGAAATAAGAAACTTTAGGTGGTGGTTGGATGGAAAGGGAGTTAGCGCTGGGACTGTGGTTAGGTTAGTGGTTTTAAGGTTAGGGTTAAAGTACTGAACATGGCGTCTATGATGAGAACTGCTTTCTTTCATTGACCTCCATCTAATAACCTCTTCTTGTCTTATTGTAATCTTCTATGGCAACTCTGGTATCAAGAATAAATGCAATTACAGAAGCTAATGAACTTTTGGCTGCTCATGCTGCTCTAATTCTTCGTGTCAAGCAATCTCAGGCAGACCATAGAGCAAGCTTAGAAGGACTAAAGTCTCCTCCACAAGAACTATTAAGCTTACCCTTGATACCAACACCTTCATCTTCACCACCACCAGAGCCTTCTTCTGAACCAGAACATCACCCTGTTATCAGACAGGATTTACCACCAAATAAAAGGGCTCGTGTTGCTCGTTATCGCAACTATGTACCTGAAGAAGAAACCATCAGGAACGACTACTCTCAAAGATACGTCGACGGCGGTGAATGGCCCCAGAACTGGGTTTTGGGTGCAGAACCTGAACATCGTTTTGAAGAGTATGTCACGCTATCTGCTTCATGTTCAGACGACTCACAACATTCAAATTAAAGATACCCAAAACAACAGCGACTACTAACTCTCAAGAAGATTGCTGTGAACGAGCATGCACTTCCTCCATCATATCTACCATTCTCTGCCCTAAACTCCCTGCACCCCGCCAAGTTTGATGTTATTCTACTGGACCCACCCTTTTCATCCAGTTTTACATGGGACAACCTTCAAGAGCTAGCCATACCCACGTTGGCTGGAGACCCCAGTTTCGTATTCCTTTGGGTCGGCAGTGGCGCTGGGGAAGGTCTGGAAAGAGGTCGAGAAGTTCTCGCGAAATGGGGCTACAGACGCTGTGAGGATGTCGTGTGGGTCAAGACCAACAAAACCACCAACCAGGGCCCTGGGGTATTTGGTTTTCGTTTTGCATGTTTACTGACCGCTGATGACATTCTCAGACCGATCCTCCTACAACCTCCATCTTGACCAGAACTAAACAGCATTGTTTAATTGGTATTCGAGGCACTGTTCGTCGTTCAACAGACAATTGGTTTGTTCACTGTAACGTTGGTAGGTAGATTCAACCATTCTTTGCCTTTCCCTCCCTTATTTTCTCTCTAGATACCGATGTTATCATATGGGAAGGCGATCCAGCAGACCCCACCCGCAAACCACCAGAGATGTACACACTCATCGAAAACTTCTGCCTTGGCCTTCGTCGACTAGAAATCTTTGGAAGAATGTCATCCCTCAGGCGCGGCTGGGTAACTGTCCTGGGCTCTCCTCAGGACGACAAATTGCCCGTCTCAGAAGGCTCTATACACGTACCAGGCGAAGAAGGCGGTATCGCCACACGTTGGTTCCACGAATCTTGGGAGGAAGGCATCAAAGAACTCGCCAATGGCGGAAAGGCAGTTGTGCCTATGTCATCTGAGATTGACCAATTACGACCCAAGTCTCCTGTTAGGGGTGGTGGTGGTGGTGGTCAAGGAGGACCGAGCGGCCTGCCCCCTCCACCCTCAAATTTACCCACTACGCAAGCCACACCTATGGCTGGACCGAATCGGTTCATGAACAACCGAGGCAACAACAACAACTTTATGAACACCCCACCCGGTGGTATGAACATCAACCTTCCCGCAAACATGCTAGGCCAGAATCCACTCATGAACCCTGCGATGATGGGGATGGCAGGGCATCATCAGATGGGAGTTGGAATGGCTCCTGGCGGGATGGCCGTTGACGAGATGAACATGATGAATAACTGGAATCCTATGATGAACGGAATGAATGTTGGCGGGATGCCAGGAATGGCTGCTGCTCCTATGGCGAATCGGGGGATGGGAGGGATGGGGAATCCCGTGCCCGTTCAGATGGCAGGGATGATGAACCCGGCTGGTGGGATGATGAACATGAATAATAGGATTGGTAATATGGGGGGTGGGATGGGTATGGGGAATGTGAATCCGATGATGGCTGGTGCGATGAATCCAGGTGCGATGGGAGGGCTTCCGATGGGTATGATGGGCCAAATGGGACAGATGGGACAAATGGGAATGGGGAATGCGTTTGGACAGATGCAAGGCGCGGGGCAGATGTTTAATAACAATATGAACAATTGGAATGAGCAGGCATGGGAGGGCGACAGTGGGATGATGATGGGTGGGATCAGCGGGGGTGTGGGGATGGGGGTGAATAATGGTATGGGGATGGGTCAGCAGTGGCGTCCTCCTGGTTCATTTTAGTTGTCGATTCCCGGCCTCATTGGACTTGATCTCATTTGCTTTGCACCATGCTTTCGATGTTAATATCATGACCACTTACGAGAACAATGCTTCGCTTCGAGCAAGGTTTGTGGGCGCCAGACCGCATAACGTATTTTAGTTAACCTCGTATGGCGATCAATTCGCCGACGGGGGCGCATCAACTGTAACGCCAGCGCCTTGGGTTCGATCTACACCCACAGTGGGCGGTCATTGGACGCTGGACTCACAACTTTCCTTGCGCAGTCAGTCTATTTTACGCACCTATCGAATCTACCTTGCGCTTTACGGCGGATCGTAACAAACCCTTAGCCCAAGCCAATGCTCGATTACCCACAATGACTCAGTCTCAGAGGGACAAAAGTTTCTTCGACACCCGTATATCCGATCGTGATTTAGGCGCTCACGACACGTCGTGAACCTTGCTTCATCCCAAAGGAGGCATGTACAGGCATTACATGACTTTGACACAAGGCAAGAGACTGTGCGTGCGAGTACCCATCAAGGGGGATTATGAAGCTCGATCGATATCGGGCTGCAAGATGAAGCTAGTGGTGAACCCACCGTTGACTCCATTGTGAATTCGAAGAAGCAAGGTTTTGAGCGCCAACCACGGACTCAGGCGATCAAGTGTCAGAATAAATGAACAGAGGGCTATGCCGCATGCGCCTCAAGGCCAACACGAATTCACTACATTGACAGAGGCAGCTAAACAGAGGCAGCTAAAATAAGGACAGAGATCACATTGAATCTAACGAGATATCTTATAATTAGGAATCGCGCACAGCTTCGATAGCTCTTGTTCTCGTCACTCACGGGCATGAAACGACCGGTAGTTGACAACGCTCTAGGACACATGAACCTATCCATACTATGAAGATAAGTGCTTTGTATTCAAATCCACAACAATCATGTCAATTTAATCAGATACATCTAACAACCTTGTATTTGTGATTCCCGGAGAAAATAGCCGTGAGCCAGGCGACAGACAACACCACAGCCTCAGTATAAGGGGTCCCTGTCAACCATTGTGGGCGTGGGTGTCCTCGCTCTTATCACACATTCGAATCAATTCCGGAATATATACATACTTTGTTCATTTCCAGCGGGAAGAAGGAGGGGCGGTTTAGATATAAAAAGAGGTCGAATTCGACGCATTGACACCAGCCTCCCCATTTGACGCTGGTAACCAGCGTTCCGACGAGTTCCCTCCCAGCATCTCTAGCAATCGATATCATCCCTCGAGTCATCTTCCCCCAAAATACAGCTTTCGCGATGTTCAACAACGGAGGACGACGAACCAAGGTCAAGATAGACGGCGCCACGATCACCCAATACGAGGGCACACGAGTTCAGACGTTCAGTCATACCACCAATGTCATATCCAATAGCCATAACGTTCAAGGTATAAACGCCAATATTCATAAATCGACCATACATGATCCAGGTATGTTGATCCATTCGATGTCTAAAGAGACGTGCCAGTGGTTTATGATTATTGACATGACTGGAATAGATGCTCAATTGCTTCGGGATGCCAATGATATTGCCAGCTACCAAGCCACTGGTCAATTTCCTTCTACTATGGCACCGGCTCTCATTTCAACCCAAGCAGCGGAGATGGTGCATCGTCAATACGCAGTGATGCACGGCGCCGGAGTAACTTCCTTCACCCAAATGCAATTCGAGAACGACAATGTCCATCCGATGGATGGTCCCACAGAGCAGGTTTTGGATGCCATATTTGACGAAAATTTCAGCGATTCAGATGAGGAAGCCGAAGACGCCGATGAAGTCCAGATTCAGGGTGGTCCAGGAATCCATATTTCAGGGGCATCCTTAAATATGGCGACGTTCAATAGCAATCAAGGAGGAATGACTCCTCTGTTCGATGGACTTATCGGCTCAGTGGGCCTGATCGCGTCCGCCAATCAAGGACCTTACAAACCTGGTCAGACGACTACGGTGACTACGACAATGCACTCTACCAACAAATTCCAAATCGGCAGTAAGTCACCAGTAAGAAGTGCTATTATTGTATATTGACTTTTTTTACTTGCAGGTGTTACACACACTGTCTCTCCTTCCCGGGGCTTTTAATGATCTCTTTTCATTCTGCATCGCATTGATTTCACAACTGTTTTCATTTTTGCTTTCTGTCATACTGCTCTGTATCGCTATCGTCGCTAATCCTGTACTTATCTATACAATCATCAAATCTCGAGTGAATAGAAGCCTCGTGAACAACAGCCTTTCGGCAAGGACCGAGTTATCAGTTTAGCGCGCGCTCGATGCACAGCCCTTGTACATGCGGCTTTGGCGTGTTCAGTTGTATAAAAGCCACCCCAATTTTGAGCTGTTCTTTAAAGATGTTCAAGAACAGCAGCGTCAAAATCATTGCGGGAAATATCAAGGTCGTCCAAGGCTCGTCCAAAAGGGTCGAGACACATCGAGTGGTGGGCACTATGACCAACAGTTTCAATATTGGCTCAAAGATCAAAGGTGATTTTTGATTATTTCTATTCGAACATTGCTAATTATGATACAGTTGATGAAGAAGAATGGGTTGATATGGATGAAGAAAAAAAAGTTGTACCAATGAGCGAAACTACAGTCAAAATCCTTGACATGTACTTTGAGGAGATGTTCCCTAGCGGCGTGTGAATATTATTGTTGAATGGAGTCCGTGCGTCCGGAGATTAGCGAAATAAGTTCCCAGGATATTCGTTGGTGGTAGTCCTTTTGAGAGAGAGACAACTCTCAGCCAACTCGCCTGCTACTGCTTTGCCCCTCACAAGCCAATTTCCCTTTTATTTTTTTTATTAAGTGTCCATCGTAAGTCTTGTTTTTATTTCTTTTCTTCTTTTTTTTTCTTCTTTTATTCTATTTTTTTAAATGTAGTTTTATGCTGTATTTTAATTTTTTATCGCAACTTGTCGTTGAACAAGCCATTGCCCGCCCAAAGAGCCAGCCCATCAGCATACCGATGAACAGCGGCTTTGTTTGTTTGGCGCCGCCCCCTAACGTTCCCCCGCCTTCAACCATTCCCAATACTCATCTTTCACTTGAACCATCTACTTTAACCTGCTCAACGTCCTCAACGACGTCCAAGCTGCCCAATTCCATCATATTTCTTCCTTTCTTGCCCTCAATCCACCTTTAACCCTTCTAATACCCCATAGTCTGCTACTTTATCTCGTTTTTGCCTTGGAACCATACGCTAACCGTGTTTTTTGACTCGTCAGATGCCCAAGGAATCCGCCAAACCCAAAGTAAGTGCGATTTTCAATGAATGACACGTCGACAGTACTCCAATGACCTATGGGAGTACTTGTAACCGCATATACGCGCCATTGGCACCCAAAGCATCCTGCGCGCCCATCCGACGCTCTTGTTGCCCAAAACTTGCACAGCTGGCACTCTCTGGGTCCGTGCACCAATTGTGTAACACGTGGTTTTGCAATTTTATGTTTAAATCTCCCTTTATTCCATTATTTATCCATGCCATGATCTCATAACTCACCCATGCATTCCTTCTAGCAGCGCAAGGCCGCAGAGAAGGCTGAAAAGGCTACCCGTGGCAAGGGCTCAAAGTCCAAGGACCCCAAAGCACCCAAACGTGCGCTCTCTGCGTACATGTTCTTCTCTCAAGATTGGCGCGAGAGGATCAAGTCCGAGAACCCAGATGCCGGCTTTGGTATGTTGTCCTTGCATTCCTCATCACCAATTTTCCAGTCTCATTATTGTAACAGGTGAGGTCGGAAAGCTTCTCGGTGCCAAATGGAAAGAGCTCGATGAGGCCGAAAAGAAGCCTTATATCGAACAAGCTGCTCGCGATAAGACGCGTGCAGATGAGGAAAAGGCCGCATATGATGTATGTTCATCATTGTCTGCTTCCAGAAATTTGAATGCTGATCAATGCACCCTACAGAACAAGAAAGATAGCGGCGACGATGAGGACGACGAGGAGTAAACCCTTTAGTAGTTTCCTCTTAATGCTTTTCTCTGTGCCCCCTCGACTTTGATTGTATAATGCCCAAATCTCGCGTTCCTCCTCACTCGACTCAAGTGCACCACCCTTCGCATTACCTCTATTTCTTGAGTCGATGTCTGTGTTATATTACTTTAGTCCCGTGTTAGGCTTTATGAATGATTAGGTATACCACTCTCCTTCCCTTTTTTTTCTCTCTCTTTCTCCTTTGTTTCCTTCATGCTCTCTGTTCCATTCATTTGTCATGTCTCAGGTTGTGTTGCACTGTAAACACGGACGGGTTATGTCCTCCTTCCTCTTCGTTGCCTGTGTCATTTCGTCTTTCCATTCCTTTTTTTTATTTTTCGTGCCGTTTGTTGTTTTAGTTAGTTCAACGTAATAGTAGAAAAGAATCGCATTGCTTTCGACTGAGTCTTGCGTTTCAGACGTCTATCCCGTCGTGGTGCATTGTCGCTGCCAGCCAGCACATCACTGATAACAACCGGAATGAACGGTGCGGTTGATTCCGTCCCGGACCTGTTTGTTGAATGGATCAACCGTGTGAAATGATTAGTATCTGTACAGCCACTGATGTGTGACTAATAGCGGATTAACCTCGGGAGATCTCTTGGTAATGTCGGAAGCTTTTCCGAGTCTTGTCTTTCGTGGACTCTGGCAAAGGAATGGTTTTTAGATTCGATACAGTTTATTTGGATTTATATATGTAGTGATGAGAAAAGGTGGAACACTGTACCATTCGGCCAGTCACTTACTGTCTCGAAGAGCGAATCCAAGTCCATCACAACGAAGGGATGCAGTAGAAACTGGAAACAGATACAACATCGAACAAGGCAGCGCCTTGATAGTGACTATTTAACTACTCCACACCACACCAGCGCCTAATAACTTCAACATGTATAAATCGGGCCCGATATTCCAACTTCCAAGAACTCTTTGGTGTTCAACTATCAGCGTGCAGATCTCGGTAATCAAAACTGGGCATCATATCATAAACATGGTTGAATTCGCATAGGGCATAGACTATTTTGCATCCAAGATGATGGACGAGCATACAAATCAAAATACAATCACTGATAGTAACAATAAAACACATCCAACATTTAATTCTTTTCCTTCATCACAAGCCCGCTCGTGTATCAAAGAATCCCTTTTTGTCTCGCTTTCAAATATCATTGATATGAATACTTCCTCCACTTCTGGCACCACTCTTCAAGTAGCCCAGGCAAGATAGGCATCAAGTGATGAAATGATTCGGGGGTGACAGCCACATTCCGTGGGCATCCCACAATATCAGCAACAGGCTTCATAGACACAAACTCCAGCCCGCTAGGCAAGTCCATTCTCGAAGGGTAATACACCGACTTGTATTCCTTCCAAAACTGCGCCGCAAGTATTTTTCGATCCTCTTCCCATGGCTTATGGACTGCCATCGGTGCCTTGACTCTGAGATTGAAGGACATGCCTTGCCTCACTCGGTCGTTGAGATGGTTTGTGATGAAGGGTCCGATATCTTCCCAGTCTGTCGATTGAAAAAGAAATTTCGATGAGTTTCGACTGGTTTGATGAATTAAGCGAAAACAAAATGTTACCTTCGTCAGTCAACTTTTCTGGCTTCGATACTACATTTTGCAAGGCTACAGAACGCTCGACATAGTTCAGAGCGTCGTCTCCCCATCCAAGCTCACGCAGCTTACTTTTAATGCTAGACATGGACAGGTTGAGGATCGAAATTACTCGAGAGTAAAATGACACTTACGTTGAGATTCGATCGGCTTTGAGGGACTTGGGGGTAATTACAGCTCGATTGCTGTCCCATTCCTGACAAAGGTTGATGTGCTGATATTGCAATGGTTTGGTAGGGGGTCTATTAAATCCAGTTCTAAACTTACGATTTTATCCCTGAATACACGTGCAGCGACGGATCGAGGATGAACGCTTGTTGGTACCTCGGTATGGGTCACGTTCAATCTGATAAAATAATAAGTTTTTGTCCTCTAATGCACATATTCTCTGCCTTACATTTCATGCGCGCACATGGTACAAGCGCGTAATTTAAATGTCCAATCAATCTTTGAATGGCCAACATCACAAAACTATCATAAAAAGCGTCATGTTTAAACAAGTCGATGGGAAAAAATAGCTAGTTCGACTTACATGACACCGATCGACGAATAACAGGTAAGCCCATGCAGGAAAGCTCATATCTTCGAAGGGGTCAGGTGCACCTTCGACATTCCGAAAGGAGACTCTCCAAAGATTAGCCGAGGCTCGAGCAGTAAGAAACGCCCGGTATGATTTACTCGTCCTCGAAAGGTTGAGCAAGTCGGTCGGATGAAGAAGCCCAAAGACCTATCAGTATAGAAGCAGAGAGAGAGATGTTGATAAGTCGGCAATTTCGTACATGCGATCAAAGAAGGGGTGGAGAAAATAATACCTCGAATAAGATGTCGACAGGCATATCCATCAACCTTGAGAGCTTTCCCTTCATTTTTGCTTGACGCATGGCTCGGTTAATATTCCATGCAGGAAAACTAGGCTGAGAGTTGGCTCGCTCAGCCACCGAATTCGCCACATCGCTCGTGAAAGAAGAGCCACTCGACGCAGGCTGCTTCCCCTTTCCTACAACGTGTCCAGGGACGGTATGAAACGTAGAGTTGGAGTTGTTGTACATGAACTTGATGATGTTGAAAGTTAGGGCGATGAAGAAAGAAAGATGTGAATGTGCCCAACCTTAAAGACGATGGTGGGTTTTTAATAGATGGGAGTCGGCGCTCGCAGGCGTAAATAGCCACAAACAGGTCAACTTTTGTGCGTCAAGTTGCATCGTCCCCTCGCTTTTTGCATGGTTTCCACGATGTGATATAATTGTTGGTGCGGGAAATCGATCTGAAATAAGGCATCAGGGTTATAAAAATGAACTACAATGCGGATATTGTGGGAGGTTACACGCCTCTTGGTCTGTGGGTGTGCATTGCACAATGCGGGGAGCATAGCCACACATTAAATTACGACAGCCACCCTGTCTTTCAGATCTCGAAGCTGTAATGACTTTGAATCACGCCTCTTGCTCTTTTATCTTTTTTTAATCGATCAGATATCGCTCGAATGACAAGACAAAGGATAGATGAGGCGGCACATGACACTGTGTTCAATTTGAATTGAACATCTAGTCTTTTGCATTGCGTCCGATTCAAAAAGTGTGCATTCGAATATCACGACATTAAGCTAAATCTAGACATCGTCAATACCTTAAACCTGACCTCGATGCATCGGCAGGTACTACGATGACGCCCAGGGTTTCTCTGTGGGATTAGTTTCCCTTTGCACTACCATTCACATCATCACATCGATGTATGTCTTCACGTTGTCACAAAAGTTACCGACTGCGTTTAAAAAAGTTATAGATACAGGGTTAGAGAGGCCTATGTCATAAGAGCGATCAATGACAAGGCGTAAAACTGCAGGATTCAGCATTGTTGCAGTCAAATGAAGAGGCGTGTTCTAATAGTAACTCTATGGTCGGGGTCCTTTTATCACAAGGTTTGCCCCTGTCTCTTTAAACGCCGTACAGCTATTTGAAAGCTGGGAATAACAGACCAGAAGTATACAACAGAGACGATATGATCAGAAGTAGTGCACAATTGTGGGTTGCACGTTTTTGATGGTAATAATCTTGCAGGACCCCGACACGCCCACCCAGCAAGCGACTATCTGTCATGTCAGCGACTTTGATACCAGGGTGCACTCGTCGTCAGACGTCATCTTCTTTGCTATTGAGCTTTTTTTGCTTGATATTAAGCGGTAATGATGTCGGTAAGTAATCATCAAGCTTATGGTTCTTCCTAACGCGTTGAAAGATTGTGCACTATTCGAGCGCTTAGATATCTTGATCAATCGCTTTATCGCATTCATCAGGGTAATTTTAAAACAAGTGCAGCGTTTTACAGGCGGTTAGAAGATATCAAGCCATCGGTTTCCAAGGACAAATTTTTAGTGCGACTGTATTGCCTCCGCTGAATGTCGTGATGTTGCTAAGCTATCTAAGAACATGCACATCTCACCAATGATGGAAGTGTGATTGGATAGTGGCACACGATACTAAAAAATCATGCACGATAAGGAAATAAACGGCTCTTTTGGAGCAGAGTTTCCAGGCCAAGTGTTATAATAGAAGTAGTTTATAACAAAGAGACTAGACCCAGTCCAATGTTCTTGCCATTTTATTTAGCACAAGAGCAAGTTTCGGAATACAGTTTTGTTATCTATTGTCGCCTGTTGCTTGGGATGTCAAGAATCACAGCCTCACCCACAACACCATCCGTTTGCGATGTCTCCGAAGTTTTCCGAAATAGCAATACCAGCCTGGACCCCTCTGAATTAAAACGAGTCAGCGCTATATTATCGGGTCAGTGTCAAGAATAGAAGTTTGACAGAGATATGTTTGGCAGAGAGGCCAGGTCGAGTCGGGGCCTTTGAAAGTCTTGCCATGGGCGTGTGAACGGTTAGTCTGCGGGATGGTTGCCAAGACCCTGCCAAGTCGCGGTCTTTGATCCGTAGCGCGTTCTTTTAAAAGCACATATATAAGGGCGCGTTTTTTTTTTTCTTTTTCAAATTTTATCCCCCAAACACCACCGATGACAATGACAGTCACGACGACGACGACGACGACAATTCACCCTTCTCCTTTGTGCTGCCCAGATGCAGACACTCATCTAGGGGATCTTTGCAAACGTCCCATTCCAAATTCTTACTGGGCAACACCACTCTTGCTCGCATGCGAGTACCCATGGACACCCAAAAACCCAAACAACCCAAAAATCGACGCACTTCTTCGCTCTGGTGTGCGCACTTTTATTGACCTCACAGAATGCGGAGAACTCGTTCCTTACGATTGCATCATCTCTGAGCGCTGTGCCCTGCTGGGAATTGACCCAATCGAGGTCGAGTACCACCGTTTCCCAATCAGGGACCGTGGTCTTCCAGAGTCGGTCGATTATATGTATGAAGTCCTTGATACGCTGAGGGACAACAGGGACAGGAACAGAATCACAGCAGTGCATTGTCGAGGTGGAATTGGTAGGACAGGAATGGTTATTGGCTGCTGGCTAGTGGAAAGCGGAATCGCAAAGGATGGAGCAGAGGCGCTGGCTATCATTGCACGGGAGTGGCAGTCCGTCGAGAAATGCTCTCGATACCCTCACAGCCCCGAAACTGGACCTCAGTTCGATTTCGTCTATCGTTTCCACCCGTCACCGCATCTCGCGACGAGTGAATTGCCTCCACTGTCACTGGATCACTAGTAGGCGGTTACCACACGACCGTGGCTTTTTTGTTTCTTTGGAATGCGTTGCTCAGTATGTTTTATTGTCATTTTTGGCGTTGTATCCATTCATTGATATCGCTTGTTCGTCTAGTTCTATTACGGGGCCAAAAAAGCAGCAACAAGTCCGTTGTAAATTCGGTGGAAACCGATGCGCTCCCAAGCGACAACCCGTTGTCGATCATGCGTTATGATTGTGCATTCCACACGGACCTTGACTCAGAGTCATTGCATTTTTTTTCTTGAACAATTTTTTGGGATGATCGATAGATTTCCTTTGGGCTGGACTACCTGGTAGAATCGCAGACACTCCGAACAATTTTTTTTAATACTATTGCTGGCTACATTATCCTCTCACCATTCCCTGTCACATCTGCTCTCCATGTTTGCTCTCTTTTTTTCTGCTATCTGTCGATTTTCACTATCTCACAGTTTTGATAGTGGTAGCTTTAGCTACATACGTTCTCGTTGTGTTGCATCCACCTCCATCATTACACTGTATCATATTCATACGTTTTGCTGTATCGCCCATCGTTTTATAAAAATGGTTTAATCTTCGTTATCACAGGCATTGCGTTATCACTGTGATGATTAATAATAGGAGCCGAAATGACGATTTCTTAGCAAGGGCGGCCTTATGGAGTCAACGGAAGTGCATAGGGACAACCGTAATTAACCTTTGCGTGCATTCCTTCAGACGCCGAAACCTGCCATGTGTCATTAACCACGAGTAGAAATTGTAAAAATGAGGGTATCCGGTCTGTACTACTTACTAACTACACAACAAAAAACAAGGGCGAGTGAGGGCGAGCATTGTATTACGCACCCCTATGTGGCACACTTGATTGCATTAAAGATCATAGTGAATGTCCATGGCAGAACCGTAGCCTCCAGCTTTTCAGGTCAAGTGCCAAATCTGTAGTTTATCTGGGAAGAAGACTTCCGGCTCCACGTAGTGCCAAACTACCGCCCAAGCGCAGTGTTTGGGTTCCTCCGGGGAAGTATGCGAGGACATAGGCTACGAGTGCAACCACCTTTGGGAAGCGTCAGACAACGTGATAAATGATGACCAAGTTGCTTACCTGAATTGCACCAGCCAAAAGTGACCCGAGGTATGAGTGGGCCTGAATGTCAGAAAGAATGAGGTAGGATATAAGGAGAATGAATTATAAGGACATTTGAGAATGAATATAATGCAGCATACTGAAAGATACGCACCCCAAGGGAAAAGTATAGCGTCAACCCCAGACTTCCAAAGTAAACTGCGGAAAAGGGCAATCGCTCTTTCGTGCACAGGTGCTTGATATGGTTGATAGGTCCGACAAGGACAGAGAAACTGAAAACAAGGTCTTAGCATGCAACACAATAAGCGCCGTTGATTGAAATAACATACCCGAACATGACAAGCAGACTACCCAGACTACAATGACGCAATAAAGGTGAATAAGACGCGTGGAGGTGGACGTGTTGCGAATATTTACCTAAATGCCAATGCAAACTTTGCTGGTCTTTCAGGGTAAATCTGGTTAGCACACTGAAGAGTTTGGATGAGCTGCACATACTTTATTGCCAGCAAAGGTAGGGTCAAGAAAGCGACGAAGAAGCAGACTGCAGCTCCGATTAAACAACCACCAAAACCAAGCAATCTGGAGTAAAGTGGATTAAAGCATTGTAAATATATGGAATTCGGAACATACCTCTCCCATCTTGACAGTGCAAAGAAAGCCTCGTCCTCGTTGGAAGTCTCGCTGGAGCGCAAAGGGATGTAATCGCCTGCGACTGCATTATAAAATCTGGAAAAAGGGTTTCCTCCTGACGAGTTCTGCGTTGACCGCTGTGAGTCGTCGTTGTTTCCCTGTGCCCAACGGAACTGCGATAGGTTTGCTCTGAAATTCTGTTCTGAGGATGCTGGAGGCATAACAGTAAGAGACGTTGAATACAAACAATGACAAACTCTGTATGTATCAGGTATTAAATTTCTTTTTTCTTCATAATAAATTGGCCACGGCCATGGAAATGCCTATGGACACGGAAATGGACGCCGACACGGCCATGGAAATGGAAGTGGACACCGACACGGCCAGAAATATCGCGTAGTTTACTAAGTGTGCCGACCAATTCTCTTCCATTTCCATTTCCGTGTCCATGGCCAAAAAGTGAAAAGGAAATAAAATAGATTAGATTAGATTTTAGATCAGAATCGGACTAAAATTACAACTGTTGAAAAAAAGAAATGACTTGTTTTAACCAATTAGCAGTCGGATGCTTAAAAGAAAACTGATTTAACTGATAAACTAGATACAGACTTTCACCATTTCCGCCTTCTTCTCCTCCTCCCCCTTCAGACTTTCGAGTCTTGCTACTTTACTCCCCTCAACTCGTCTTTCTTTTACAAGAAATATGGCTCAGACCATCGAGCTAGCACAGGTATGACAGTCCTATTTCTTAAGGATTCATTTAAACTCTCGTATAGACAGCCAAGAGAGACCATTTGAAGGCTTTGGAAAAGCAGTATCAGCAGCGATGGCAGCAGGAAAAGCTTTTTGAAGTTGCAGCACCATCACCCGAAGAGCTCGCTGGCCTTTCCAAGGATGAAATAAAGCAAAAGTTTCCAAAGTGGTTCGGAAACTTTCCCTATCCCTACATGAACGGCAGTCTGCATCTAGGACATGCCTTTACAATCTCAAAGATCGAGTTTGCTGCTGGCTTTGAGCGTATGTTGGGTAAGCGCGTCTTGTTCCCCCATGGATTCCACGTTACCGGTATGCCCATCAAGGTGCGTTCTGTATTTCCTCACTGTCATGCTCGACGTTTTAATGCGTCGTAGGCTTCTTCAGATAAAATCATTCGTGAAATCGAAATGTTTGGTCCCGACTTTGAGAATTTCGAAAAGGTTCAGGCAGAGATCGAGCAGGCAGAGGCAGAGAAGGAAAAGGAAGAAGAGGCAGCAGGCTCAGCAGACAAGACAAAGGCAAAGAAGGGAAAACTCGTCGCAAAATCAACCGGTTTGACTTACCAGTTCCAAATCATGGAGTCCATTGGTGTTCCTCGTTCAGAAATCAAAAAATTCGCAGACCCTATGCACTGGTTGACCTACTTCCCCCCCATCGCTGTCGTACGCGTCTTTTTTGCTCTTACTTGTTTCTTTTTACCCAAACTTGTTACAGAGTGATAATAATGCTTTCGGATCGCGTATCGATTGGCGTCGCTCCTTCATCACCACCAAAGCTAATCCCTATTACGACGCCTTTGTCAGGTGGCAGGTCAACAAGCTCTACAAACTCGGAAAGATCAAATTCGGTGAACGTTATACTATCTACAGTCCCAAGGATGGTCAACCTTGTATGGACCACGATCGTCAGGATGGCGAGGGTATTGGCCCCCAGGAGTACACCGGAATCAAGATGGAGGTCGTGGAATGGAGTCCAGCTGCACAAGCTGCCCTTGGTGACAAGGCAGGTGGCAGAAAGGTCTTTTTGGTGGCTGCTACCCTCCGCCCGGAAACTATGTGGGTTCAGCGGATTTTCATATGGATGCTTTGAATTCTGACGCGCTTTCAGGTACGGCCAAACCAACTGCTTCGTTGGTACAGGTATCAAGTATGGTGTCTTCGCTGTGAATGACCAAGAAGCCTTCGTCTGCACTCTTCGTGCTGCTCGTAACATGGCTTTCCAGGGCATCATCACTCCTCGTGGAAACATTCAGCAGCTCGCTGAAATCGACGGTTCCAAGATTGTCGGTACAAAAATCAACGCTCCCTTTGCCATCAACCCCCAGGTCTACGTTTTGCCCATGGACAACGTCCTTGCCACAAAGGGTACCGGTGTTGTCACTTCCGTTCCCTCGGATTCACCTGATGACTTCCAAACCCTCACCGATCTCCGCAAAAAGCCCGAGTTTTACAAGATCGAACCTTCTTGGGCTGCTATCGACCCCGTCCCTGTCATCTCCACACCTACATACGGTGACATGACCGCACCAGCTATTGTCAAGCAGCTCAAGATTCAGTCGCAAAAGGACACCAAGCAACTTGCCGAGGCGAAGGAAATCGCCTACAAGGAAGGATTCTATAACGGTACCATGACTGTTGGCGAGTTCAAGGGCATGAGTGTCCAAGAGGCTAAGCCAAAGGTTAGGGAGGCAATGATTGGCGCTGGATTGGCATTTGCCTACGCTGAACCTGAGGGCTTCGTTCTCTCACGTAGTGCAGATGAGTGTGTTGTTGCCTTGATGGATCAGTGGTACTTGGATTACGGAGAGGCTGAGTGGAAGAAGAAGACTGAGGGGTATGTTTTTATAAATTCTAAACATGGCATCGTATGCTGACTGTTCTTTTAGTCTTTTGGCCAGGATGAACACCCACTCGCAAGAGACGCGCCATGCGTTTGAGAAGACTTTGGATTGGTTGAACCAGTGGGCTTGTGCTCGTACCTATGGTTTGGGCTCTGATTTGCCTTGGGATCCTCAATTCCTCGTCGAGTCTTTGAGTGATTCTACAATTTACATGAGCTACTACACCGTCGCTCACTTGCTGCACGGTACGATTTTATCCTTCTACGATGAATCGCAGTGTTCATTTCTTTAAATAGATAACATCGAGGGTAGCAAACCTGGACCTTTGGGAGTTTCTGCTGAACAGATGACCGACGAAATCTGGGAATACATCTTCTGCAACGGCCCCTTCCCCGATCCTTCTCCCATTCCCAAAGAAAAGGTCGACGCGATGAAGCACGAATACGAATACTTCTATCCCTTCGACATTCGTTCCTCTGCCAAAGATCTCGTACCCAACCATCTTACATTCGCCCTCTACAACCACGCCGCATTGTTCCCTGAGGACAAGTGGCCGTTGAGCATGAGGACGAATGGTCATTTGATGTTGAACGGCAAAAAGATGAGCAAGAGCACGGGTAACTCTTTGACTTTGAGAGAGGCCATTGAGAAGTTTGGTGCTGATGCGACGAGGTTGAGTCTTGCTGATGCTGGAGACGGTCTTGAGGATGCCAACTTTGAGGAGAAGGCTGCCAATGCCAACATTCTGCGTATTCATACCCTTTTGGCGTGGTGCGAGGTAGGTGTAGCTGAGTTATTGAGTTGGAACTGGGCATTAATGTTTTTTATAGGATATGGTCAACGACAAGGCCAAGCTCCGACATGGAGAGAAGAACTACCATGACCTTGTCTTTGAGCAGGAGATTCAAGATTTGGTCAACATTACCAAGGGTCACTATATTGCGTAAGGGTTTTCCTCATATTTTCTGTATAGCTAATTAAATTTCTCCCCAGCACCAACTACAAGGACGCCCTTAAATTCGGCTTCTACGACTTCCAGTCTGCTCGCGACTGGTACCGTGAAGTTACCTCTGACGTTGGCATGCATGTCGACCTCACTCTCCAATGGATCCGCAACGCCGCCCTTCTCATCACCCCCATCGCCCCTCATTTCGCCGAACACATCTGGACCACCATTCTACAAAGCCCCACCTCCATCCAAAACGCACTGTGGCCCGAGACTAATGGAGAGGCTGACAAGACCGTCATCGCTGCTGGCCAGTACATGCGTGGTGTCGTGAAGATGATGAGAGATGGCGAGGCTACCCTCGTCAAGGCCTTGTCCAAGTCCAAGGGCAAGAAAGGTGCTGCTGCGACTGCTGAGATGTTTGACCCTAAGAAGCCCAAGGGTGCAAAGGTTTATGTGTCGACTGCATTCCCAGAGTGGCAAGACGCGTGCGTGCAGACTGTGAAGGAAGCGTATGATGAGGCTCAGAATAAGGTTGATGACGCGAAGATCAAGCAGATCTTGACCGAGAAGGGCTTGATCAAGGATAAGCGCGCCATGCCTTTCATTCAGGTGTTCAAGGTTTGTATTTTACACCCTATTTTATTTTGTTCGAGGTTCTGATGTTTGATGTGTAGAAATCTTTGGGTCAGTATGGACCTGCCGCATTCTCGCGCACGTTGCCTTTCGATGAACGCGCTGTGCTCAAGGAGCTGTCGAGTTATATCAAGAAGACTCTTAACCTTGTGGAGGTTGATATCCTGTCGACGAGCGAGGCTCTCGCCAAGGCGGACGAGGGTGCGCCTAACTTTACCAAGAGCATTATTGAAGGCTCGGAACCTGGTAATCCTGGATTGGAGTACTATAATGTGTCATGATAGCAATGTAGATTCGGTATTAGTACTAATAGGATATTTCTTTCTCTTTTCTTGATTTTCACTGACTCTTTCCTCTTTTCTGACTCCTGTGATTTATTCTAATGCTTGGACTATTGTGCTGAGTCGTGCACTGTGAGTCTGTGACCGTGAGTCCATTTTCAAAGGCGGACATGAAATTCATTCGTTGTTGTGACCTTCGTGCGGGTGAGTCACCGTGTGACTCACGCTTTTTGCCACATTCATATAAAACCACCCGCGCCGTATGCCACTAGCGACGACGTGCATACATCCATCGCCCTAAGTGCATTCCACAACATGACTTCTGCACCTAGAAGATCCACCAGAACCAGAGTTCCGAATGTTCAAGTGACTGCCAGTGAGCTGAGTGCCGAAGAGAGCAGTATCCCACAGCAAGGCCCGTCCACGATTCCAGCCGCACAGCAAGAGCAGCAAGATGATGCTGAAGATGACGTTGAAGATGAAGATGAATATGAAGGCCCGTCAAATGGAAAAAGAAAGCGCAAAGCACCTGTAGGAAAAGAAAAGAGTGCGAAATCGCAAGGAAAGCCAGTCAAGAAGGCAAAAGTGAAGAAAGGTCGAGGCGTGTTGCAGCAACTGCTTGAGATGCCGTTTGACATCTTGTTCGAGGTATGAGTGCTGTCTCGCTTTTGTCTATGAGAAACTGCGGTGTTTAACTATCTTCTTAGATATTTGGTCACTGTATGCCTTATGACCTCCTCAGCCTCGGTCGTACATCCAAAGATTTTCGTCAGCTCGTCTTAAGCCCAGAATTCAAATCTATTTGGATACATTCTCGCTCGCATGTACAAGGGCTACCTGCTCGACCCGAAAACATATCTGAACCACAATACGCCGAGTTGGCATTTGGAAAGGGCTGTCTTGTGAGATTGCCACTGCTTTTGCGATATTTCAACGTCTTACTGTGTTCAGGTGTGCGGTAAAGCCGGTGTGACGGTTTTAATCTGGGAAGCGCGAACAAGACTGTGTTATAGCTGCATAGACGATATGTGCGTGTTTTGGATGCATTGGATTCATTTTCTCATTTATTTGCAACAGCTACGTCACCGCCAGTTATATTTCCCGCCTGGGTATGCCAGCCATAGTTACTGAGAAAGTGCCTCGCACATATCTGCGACACAGTATGTCACCTTTCTCATGAACTATGTATGCCGACAATACCCTAACAAGCTTATAGAACAGCGGTATTCCCCACATTATGGTCACAAATGGGCAGAAGAATATAAAGCTTTGAAAACACCGGAGGAACAGCAACAATGGCAGAGTGCCAAAATTGCTCAAAGCGACGAAGCAAAGCAGGTCCGCCACAAAAATAGCATTACTACTGGATGACTTGTGCTGACAAGGTCTCTAGCATGCACGCCTCTGTCTTGAGTGGCAGCGAAGCTTTGCGCGAATGGGCTCGTACCAGAAGATGGACGAAAGAAAGGATCGTAAAGCAAGGTTTTTATTGTTTTCTACACATGCCTGACTGATTTTCTGACAACTTGATATGCAGAATGGTGGAACTTGCTCGATCAATGGGATGGGACGATGAACTCGCAGAACTCGTTGTAGATGACCCTGATATTGACAAAATATGCTCGAGGAAGCTCACAGACAAAAGTAAGTACAAAAATTTTCAGTCAATCAGGGCCCACCTTTGATATTATAAATCATAGCTCTTCAGAACGCTCGACCCATCATACAAAGGATCATGACGGAGGCCGAGGAGAGACGCGTGCTCAGGGAGCAGGGAACCATGTTTAAAGCCCGCATGACCACCCTCATGTACACATACACAGACGCTCTTAGTCGCTGGTATTCTCCTTTGAAATTACGACCTCGCATCCCCGACATATTTCTGATACCGCGAATCAAGTCTGTCGTTACCGACACACCGCCTCAGACGGTTGTCACTTCGGCGCATTTCAACATCACGCAGGAAACGCTACCATCTCTTATAGAAGAAGCATACGGTGTAATCAAGCAGACGTTGTTACTCCTTATGGATGAAGACTTGAGGGGCGAGTCTAAGGACCAGGCTACAGTTCTCAAACTTGCATCCACAGTGTTCATCAACCGGCAATATGGTTATGGAAGGACGTTTATGACAGTCTGGCAAGCACTCAACCCAATTTCACACCAAGACTATTACTATACCGCCAACCCCGACAGTATCGAAGCCGCTGCGCATTCAGTCTTTCAAAAGAATCCCTGGAATTTTAACCAATCCATAGCATTCTCGCGACCTGCCCATGACATCGTTTGCGAGCTTTTGATATTCCTCGGGTTTGATCCCTCAACAGCGACTGTAGATGAAGTAAATGACAGGGACGCTATTATCGAATGCTTGGATTGCAATAATCGCACAACTGGACGGCTTTTAATGCGGTGGGCATGTGCTGTAGGTGTTCAGTCTTTTTTATCCTTTGCTCATGAGACTGAAGACGTCACTAGGCATTTCATGCGCTTAATAGCCATTCTGTGAAGCATATGAATGATTACTTCCAATTGGCCGACGAGAGAGATACGCTCCGGGCAAAGGCAGCGATAAAAATTGAGAACGAAAAAGAATGTTATGTGGAAAACGTTCAGGCAAAATGCAGACATTGCGATGATCATGTTTCATACATATCGAATATGCGCAAACACCTTTTGGAAAGGTATGTGATGGTTTAAAAATCTGGAAGTTGCCTGTTACTTATGTAACCTTAGCCATGACATAGCGTACCCCGAGGACGATGATATGGACGTTGCTGAAAGAAATGGTTGTGGTGGTACAGAGAGCTGCAGATTGTGGCCTGCCCGGCCCGGTTGATTGACAAGAAGGGCTGCGTCGGTTTTCAATGGTTTTTCGGTTCTTACTGGTCTCGCATTTAAGTATATCCAACCTCACCTTGGAGGACCATGGACCCTTTTGATTATATCCAACGTCTGACGTCTATGCAGGTATATATCCTCATTTTGTTGTAGTTTACAACGGACTTTGGCATGGAAAACACGACCACGTTACGCCAGGTATTCATAAGACGCTTATACTGGATGCCAGCCGTTTTTCCCGACACTGTTTTGAAATCCTATCCCAAAAGTATTCAACGAATCCTACGCTTGCTTCAACGCTGGCAAGCTTGATGCCCATTCATAAATAATCTTGTTAAATTCTTCAGGCTTCTCCAACAGGGGCGAATGGCCAGCATCTTCGATGACTTTGAGAGTGAGCAAATCTGAGTGGCACTTTTTCTATGGGATATGATGGACGTTTTAAATTAGTAGACCCATTTTCAAGGTGTCATGTCAAAACTAACCTCGATGAAATCCATGAATGCAATGCTATTGATTTTATCATGTCTTCCGAATAGGATGAGTTGAGGGATAGATTTAGTAGCTTGTTGAAGGTAGGCATCCCATTTCTTATCACGCTTGAAAATCCATTGGCGAGTGTCGGTATGGGCCTCGGTCAGCATTCCACGAAGCTTCAACTGCCACTCGCGGGGCAACGGTCTGTGTGCCAACGATTAGCACTCTCATTCGAGGTCGAACAACAAAAGTCTGACTTATAGGATAGATCATCGATCCATTGACCGTATGCTTTGTGCATTCCAGTGGCGTCCTCGTTGTCAGTGAAGCATGGGTATGGGCCAGAAGTAAAGAAAGGAAGTATATCACACCTGTCAAGGGACGTGCATTAAGCGTCAAGTTGATCGATCATTTCGATCTACATAGAAAATAGGCGCTGTGAAGCCTCACCATTCTCCAGCTACTCCATTTACAATGGCAAGTCCGCGAATGTTCTCAACTCCATAGACAGTCATGTAGTCCGTTGGAATTACAGCGCCGTACGACCAACCCACAAATATGGGCGCTGTGATGGAGAAGGCTTCAAGGACAGCAGCGACGTCGCTGGCTTGCTGAGCATCATCAAAACGGGGAGTTTCGAGATCTACGCTGGGCTAAGAATGGATTCCAACACGTCTTATTACATCGTCAAAATGAAAGAAGTGGAAGGGCTTACCGTTTCGCTCCTTCCATGGCCCCGAAGGTCGAAGCGGACTTGATAAAAGGCGGATTGCAACTTCTTGTCGAAAAACTGATAGTCAAACTACGGAAAATCCATTTAAAGGTTAGTCTGAGTTGGGCGCTCCATGAAACCCGTGAAACTCACGACATCCCCGCAAAGTGAGTTCTGTGAAATTTGGTTATCAGCAACGATAAGTGATTCAGAACACGGGAAGAAATAATGTCAGTCAAATGATATCTCTCTTTCCTCTACAATCATTAATGTTGCTTTAGATTCAAAAAGACGTACGCCATGAATATAAACAAGGGCAGGAAGATTAGGATCCCCGATAGCCTCTGCGTAAATCTTCGTGCCGTCAATCGATGATACTACGGTTTTCACGGTAACGGAGTACTGGAAATCGCAAGAAGTCATGGTCTGATAGTGATCCTTTGTGAAGGAAACCAATAAGACGATATACTCAGGCACAAGCCAATGAACATTGATGATGATTGAAGACGAACTGTTTCTGGTAAAGCTACACAGCCATCGACTTATCAGGCTTACTAAATTTAACATTGATCCCTATGTTATCGGAAACCTAATGTCAACGCTAAATGGGTTTTGCTGAACTGTATCTGAAAATGTATATCCTAACTCATATAGGAGAGGTAAATATGTTCCTCCATAATGGAGCGTCCTCCGGCTACAGTTAAAACAATTCCGTATGGGCCTTTTCAATGCGATCGATGCTAATTTGTAACGACGCGATGGGGCCGATTTCGTGGGTATGTCCTAGACAGAACGTTATCAACCACTCAACCTCATAGAGGTGGCCACCGTACCTTTCGATGTATTTTCAGACCAGCGAATGATGGCACTTTTGAGAGGTCTGAGAAGGTTTCTATCAATCGTCTGCTTTACATCTGAATCCCGTATTCCAGTCTAAGAACGAGTAAGCTGTTGGCTCACAGACAATCGCATGCAAGAGAAATACAGACCAAATTGTTTCTATCTCTGTGAATCAAGACATAGTAGAGTGATAGGCACTCCAGTATGCGAGAAGACTCGGAGCTTTCTACAAAGTCTTGTAGAGAAATGTCTGTAGACAGAAGATCAGGAGGGTTGAAGCGGAACAGAATGGGTCCAAAAGAAGATAGGAAAAGGGGTTTCAGGAAATATTTATCCCCTTTGGATGGGTCCGATATAGCGCGAAGAAGTGCTTCTTTAACAAGACCCACTGAAGCAACTCTCATCTGAGGATACTCTGAATCTCTACTCAGCTCAATGAGTTGTTGGAAGCGGTTGTGAGGGTCTGCCACTGAAAGGACGAGCGAAAGGCAACGAAACACTTGATTCCGAACGTGGGGGTCTGGGTGAGGGCTGGCGATAGAGGGCAGAACGCTTCCAAGCCCAGTAGTGAATTCTGGAGGTAAAGTTGGGTTTTCCGGGTGATTTTGAAAATCATGAAATATTTTCAAGAGGCTGGTTAGGGACTCGTCGACGAATGTGTCCGTTTTCAATCCAGAAAGAATTACGGGCATAAGACGACGCAATGTTTCCAGAGGTTGATATCCACCAGGCGTCTCATATGCAAAGAAGAAAAGGTCCTTGGTCGAAGATGGAACCGTTTTGGAGGGCGCGTTACCCAACAGTTTGTAAGATTCCTAGAAGACATATGAACAAGGATCATTTGCTGGGAGTATATTAACGCACGAGTATCGTCCGAACGCTTTCTTCTCCTGGCTGCCAATTATAGCGATCAGAGGAGGGAACGGTCTGGCGCGGAAAACGTTTTTCCAGTGTCCTTTGGGCTATTTGGGACTGAATCGAGTTGGAGAATGCGATAAGCGTACGGTCTAAGAGCGTTTCAATGATCGCCTGCAAGTGTTCTTAGCGCTCCCAACTGTAAATTAGATTGATTTCACTTAAATACCTTGCAATTGTTGAGATCTTCATCCCCATTCAGGTTTATAGAGTTGAGCCAAATGACGAATTTATTCGAGAGGCGGGAGATACTTGTGAGGAGCGACAATGCCGTTTCACGATTAGCCTGGACGGCGACAAGCTTTATCGCCCCTTCTAGCTCTTGAATAAAGGGCCGTATGGTCTCTAACGCGGACTTCCTTCTCAGCTTTAATCTTGGTATTGCTGAGAGGTGATTCAGTATGTCTTAAGATACTAGAGTTAAAATGCAAACCTGACCCATACAAATCAAGCAGGGTTCCTAGCTGTGCACTCAATGAAGCTTTATGGGGACCCATATCCTCGTCTTCTTCAACTTCAAGTTCATGGCGTAACCTCTCTAAGGCCTCTTCAACTGCAATGATGACCTCTTTGGGTGAACCACATTCACCGATCAATGCCAGAACATCCCCTGCAGAATTGTCAGACGAAGGCACTAATAGCGGAATCAAATGAAGGGGGTCCTATACAAGATAAGTTTTTATCCCTGTGTTTTAAATTTTCTTTACCAAGTAATCTTTCCCAGAATCGGCGATGACACGATTGTAGATGTCACTGAGCGTCTGTGTAGGCGCGTCATCATGCACGGCAGAGGTCAAGAGAGCCGTCAACGCGGTGCTTGTATCCTGTCGTCTAATCAGAAGAGTCACAATGGCAAATATTTAAATTATAAACCTCATCCTCTGCGTCTGAAGGAAGGTCTAGATATTTCAGTATCGCTGAGTTGGGAGCCATGATCAAGAGGGGAAAGCCTAATAGTAGTAAAGGATCGTCTGCATCATTGACAGTCATATTTCCAAATACGGCAAGTATAACTCGTGGGAACAAATTTATTGGACTTGCCATTGTTCGTGTCTGAGTGATCTTGAGCAACTCTCAACATGACTTGAACCTGTACTTCCATCTTCTACTCACGACGCCCTCTCAATCACGATCTTCTTGTGTCTTCTAACATTTATCTGTATTTTCATCATTTAATAGAGTTGTATTACCCGATATTCTTTTGCAAATACTCAAGCGACGAATCGAAGGCCCAACAAGACGGTCATTTGTCAAGGCCCCAATTAATATCACCGCCAACCAATCTACTCTCATATCAAGACATAATCAGGAAGAACACAAGACATTCCTACTCTTCTCCAATCTAGACGAATATAACAAGGCTTAAGGATTGCACCTAATTTGTTTGGCGGGACGTAGTTTTAGGATGTTGGTTAAGAAGGGCTACGCTCAACGTCAGGCTTTACTCGTTTAATGTGTAAGAAGCATATCCCTGACAAAACTCCTAGGAAATTCAACTGGCTCAACAGTCATGTCCGGTGTGTTTGTGTCGTGTTTCTAGCTTCCATCCATCTGACAGCTTGTAAAATGCTGCTAGATATGGACTCCGACTCTGATCCAGAGTTCCGCTCTGGGGCATATGTCCCAACCCCGGCCCCCAAAAGAAAGGCCGAAAAGGCTATCTTAAAAGCCAACTCAAAGAAGAGGAAAGTGGATACGTCTAGCAAGTATACATCCACTACCATCGGTATGAAATTGAACCTCCCTTCATCACGTCTGGATAACATAGTGATCGCATTTACCCCTGTCTAGGAAAAACCGGCCTCAACCCCTTGTTGAAATACTTCGGTATGAAGATAATTTATATGCTTTTTCTCATGACCATCTTAACATATGAGTCGAACAGGGGAGTTGGACCTTTATTCTGCCTCAGAAGATGAGGATGACAACGAAGACGAAGACTCCGCGTTCAGCAGTTTGGATCTGAAAACTGTTCCCGAGAAAAAGAGTGTTGATGTAACTTCAACACCTCCGACACCCTCAAAGGATGGACCTTCTCCCAAAACAATTACTACCGTAGGCGAGGAGGATGACACTGGTACATATTCTATCCTTCCTTTCTTCACCTATTTCGCTCACTGGTTCAAATAGAACCTGAGTCCGAGGAAGAAATCGCAAAGTTTCGCGCAATATCTTGCCAGAAACAGAAACCAATGCCAGGTTGTGCGTCATTTGAGCCATGTTTCGTTCAATTCTGGAATACTGATTGATACTTGTAGCCGATGATGATACAGAAACGGAATCCGAGAGTGATTTTAAATTGAAAACTGCGATATTACCGTTCAAACCAGCCGTCATACCTATAAAACGCCCATACTATGGTAGCGATGCAGATACTGAATCAGAATCAGAAAGCGAAATTCTTTATCGACCCCCAGTCAGCGTTGCCCCTGCAGCCCATGTTTTGAAATGCAGCTCTCCGGAAGAGGAGGCAGATACGGAAGAAGATTCTGAACCGGACATTGCTATGCAAAAAGTAGGCCTTCCATTTGTTTTGAAGTATTCAACGGCACTTACAGTGAATTAGTACTTGGAAGCTAGGCCTGGTTTCCCTCTAAACAAGGAACAAAAACCTCTCAATGCTCTGGTTCTTGACCAAGACCAGGGGGTGGAAATACCTAGCTCGATCAATACTTACCTGCGCGATTACCAACGGGATGGCGTGAAGTTTTTGTACAGGCAATATCAACAAGGGTGTGGGGGACTCCTGGGAGACGACATGGGTCTAGTAAGATTTTTATTTTCGATGGGAACATGATTTCGAGGGCTTAACTTACTATCACAGGGTTCAGCTTATTTTTTTTTTATCTGGACTTCTTTGTCTAAACTATTTCCAGGGAAAACGGTTCAAATCATTTCCTTTCTCTCTGCTATCATGAAGAAGCAAGGTAATAGGAATGATCGAAATCGTCGCCACGACCATGTATCAAAGCTGCAGGACGGTGAAGAATGGCGGAAACACAAGAAACTCCCACCTGCAAACGCCACTTGGCCCACATGCCTTATCATTGCCCCAAGCACTGTGGTTCACAACTGGGAGAGGGAGTTTGAAACTGTATGTTCCTATCTCTACAGTTTTTCAATGCTGACATCACCTGGTCTAGTGGGGCTATTTTGAGGTTGGCCTTTATAACGGGACACCCAAAGAAAGAGAGGAAGTGCTACGGGACTTTAAACTGGGTCGTTTAGACGTCGGTAAGTGGTTTTCTATGCAGAGTCCGAGATATTGTTTAACAGTGTCATTGGTTTATTAGTACTCACAACGTTCGACTTGGCGCGCAAAGATATTGAGGTCTTAGATGATCTTGCCTGGAGTTGCGTCATCGTCGATGAGGTCCACCGCGTCAAAAATGAAGCATCGAAGCTCACAAAAGCCTACCATCAATTTCGGTGTCTACGTCGTTTTGGGCTGACCGGAACTACAATCCAGAATTCATACAAAGAAATGTGGACCATACTTCATTGGACGAACCCTGGTGCCGTTGGTTCATCAAAGCAATGGAATGGCTACGTCTCAAAACCTTTGCTTTTGGGACAGTCTGCTCGGGCGACGGAAGAACAGCGAGCGACAGGATTAATCGTCGCACAAATTTTGCGAGACAAACTTTTACCCAACTTCTTCTTGAGAAGGTACGAATGCTTTCATGTTATTCATGCCTGACTGACACAACGGCATCTTAGGACGAAGGATATTATAAAGGACCAGGTATGTAAAGCTCGGAGCTTTTACTTGATCTGGGTTTGATTTTCGCCCCATTCAGCTTCCCAAGAAACTCGATCAAGTCGTGTTCTGCCCGCTAACGGAAACTCAAATTGCAGCGTACAAACGAATTCTTCAGACCGAAGCTGTAACGAATCTCTTGAAGAGTCGAGAAAAATGCGAATGTGGCTCTCATAAGCAGTATGTTTCATTTCTTCAAGCCATTCTTTCAGACGCTCACCAAAGCTGCAGACGTAAGAACTGCTGTCATCCTCCGGTTGCGGGCGATGTATTTCGCTTTATGTCTGCCCTCATCAAACTGTCGAATCACCTTGGTTTGATTCTTCCCGGTCCGAATGATACAGCTGAACAAACGCTGAGAAATCGAGAGTTGGCTGATATGGCATTCCCGGATGGCCCCATCCCTAAATTTGGGACAGCCATGATGCAGGCGAAGTATTGTGGCAAGTGGAAAGTGTGTAACGTCCATGTCCTTTTACAATCCAAGTTTCTGACGGAATTGTTCAAAGACCTTAGAAGTCCTCCTAACACAGTGGCGAAGGGAGAAGTCCAACAAGGTCCTGATTTTCACGAAATCAGTCAAACTTTTGGACATGCTGGAGTTTCATCTCAGCAGCAAATGTTGGTTTATTCAAAAAATGTATATTTTTTGGCCCTTGCGTCTGACTCTCTTATTAGCATACCGTTTCTTGAAGTTGGATGGAAGTACAAAGCAGTCAGATCGTAGGTCAATGCTTTATCTCGTCTGCTCAAGCTGACATATCTTCTGTAGGTATGCCGATGATCGATTCATTCAACAATGACCCGGATGTATTCGTGTTCTTGATCTCAACCCTTGCTGGCGGGACGGGTTTGAATCTTACAGGTAAATCATATGCAGTTAACTTGGCACACCACAGCTCACTAACCCGTTGCACAGGCGCGAACAAGGTCGTCATTTTCGGTATGTTATAAATTCTGCTTTTTATTTTGTTCTGCGCTCATGAACACACTCTCTTCAGATCCCAATTGGAGTGCGATATTTTGTTCGCTTTTCACAGGATCCCATACTCATCCTCATACTATCTAGATCCAGCACACGATCTTCAGGCCATGGACAGGGCTTTTCGATTTGGCCAGACCCGCGACGTTGACGTTTTTAGGCTGTTGGGTGCCGGTTCCATTGAGGAGCTCATTTACGCCCGTCAAATATACAAGCAGCAACAGATGGCCATTGGATACGATGCCAGTGTGCAAACACGATATTTCGAGGGCATACAAGGAGATAACCAAAACAGAGGAGAACTATTCGGCATCGAAAATATTTTCAAGTTGCATGAGGGCCCAGTGACAACGAAGATTGCGGTAAGAGTTACTTCCTTTTAATTGATGATATAAGGATTCTAAATGGTACCTAGATTGAAAAAGCAGCGTTAGCCGAGCTGGATTGGGCGTTGGCGAACATGGAAAGCAAAAAGAAATCGGGAAATAATAACCTTAACGGTGAAATATTGGAAGCGAGTCAAAAGCTCGGAAAGGACGATGTAAGTGTTATCAGGATGGCGGTGTGTATGCAGAGCTTATGTTGATTTTATAGGGTGGTTTACGAGGCCTTGCCTCTTTGTTATTCGATGATGGTAAATTTTAATTCTCATAAAACAAAAATAGTCATGGTGTTAATATATTCCTAAAGCCACGCCAAAAGCCAAGATGTCCGAACAAGATATCATTCAGCAGACGTTGAAGAACATTGGTGTTAAATACAGCCACGTCAACGATGAAATATTACTGCCTAGCCGAATCGAAGCATTGAGGACGAAGATGACATTACAAGTGAGCATACTAGTAACGTTTTATCCGAAACTTTTCCATTTTCTGATATTAATATTTTAGAAGAAAAACAAGAAGGAGAAGACCAAAGCACAGCCCAAGGCTAAGAAGGCTGTCAAGAAAGACGCAAAGCCGAAAGGCATCGTGTGGCCTACGAGGAAACCAAAGCAGAAAACTCAAGATGCTTCATCACAAGCCAAAACACCTTCCACTACCCCTGCGACTCCTCCAGACACTGAGCTTCACGAAAGGTCAGTCCTGGATATTTCGAAATAGGAAATAAACTAAACTCTTCATATTTCGATAGACTGATTGACAAATTGACGGCCCGGAAGAAGGCTCTCATCGCGCTCGATTGTGTCAAAAGTCCTCAAGACATTCCGAACTACGCACTCAGATTGTAATGTCTCTTGTTATTGTTGTTTGTGGGTTAACCAGGCTGATTATTTTCTCCTTCTAGCATTCGAGAGACAGAAGCCCAGCACGATGCCTTTTTTGCAACGCTTGACAACTTCATCAAGGACCAAATGCAAGACGACGACGATAGCTCCGATTGATTTGCATTGATTTTTTATCTCTTATCACATATTAGTTATTTAGCTGATTTATTTTGTTATTTTACGTCGCAATGTTTTGCTTGTGTGCATTTGCTCTGGGTATCTTTTGTTGTAACACGATGTTATACGATTGATGGTACTACAATGGACTACTAGTGATATACATCATTTGATTCGCCTTCCTTTGACTGTCATTCGAAACCATTATTATACTGTACTTGTCCAAACAGCTAACGCGGATTAATATAAAGATCAAGAAAAAAAAAGGCATGAGAGATTTCGATATACATATGTTTCGCAGAATTTAGTTCTTGGGTCCGAAGCCTTGCTCCCTTTGCTCTCCCTTGCTGACCAGAGCGGGGTTGCCGGTTATCTTGCCTTGCAACTGCGCAGAAAATATGTTCAGCAACTCGTACCTCACGGAATATAAGTGGTATATACAAACCTTCTCTGCCTTGCCAGCGAGCTTGTCGCCCATAGTCGGCTTGGTGTGGCCTGTGGGCTCCGAAGTGGGCTTATGAGCGGCGTTCCCAGTGTTTGTGGCTCTGGTATCTAAGTAATCCAATCACAGCAATTAGCAAGCCATTCATCGTGAAAGCCTCGATCGATGAAGAACGTACCTTGAGCGAGCAGATCACCATCCTTTCGACCCTCCGTCGAGGTAAGGCCTCCTCCAGCAGTTTGGTGGCGATTCGATGAATCGAACCCAGCACCATGGCCAGCGGTACCGTCGCGATGGGTGCCTGTACCGGTGGTACCATGGGCGTTCGTGTCGCCACGCCCAGTAGCGCCGGTGACTCCCATCGTCTCGAGCGGTCCAGTGCGGTGTTGACCATCGCGATGAGAGGTCGTGTTGTGACCGACGCCTGCGCCGTGGGTGGCGCCTGTAGTTCCAGTGGTACGATCGTGATGGCCACCATGCTCGAACTCGTCGCGCTTACGGCCTGCTCGATCTCTATCGACGGTAGTCTGCTCTGCTTTGGACTGGTCGATGCGGTGGTGGTTATCCTTCGATTGGTCGGTGACCGATCCGGGGACGGGGAGGTTGGAATGTGGGTTGTTCTGGGTTTGAGCAGGGTTATGCTGTCGCCCGCCGATGCTCATTCCGGAACCTGGGATGACTGTGGGATGGTCTTGATTGCCACCAATGGAGGTCGTAGCATATGGTTCGGCACCTGCGCCGCCAGGAAGACCGCTAACACCTGTACCCATTCCTTTGGTGTTGTGTGCTGCAGGATGACTGGAGACTGGGAAATTGCCCTGGCCTTGGTTTTGGTTTTGGGAGAACTGGTTAGGCTGTCCTGTACCTGGCTGTTGAGGGATATGTGGATGCGTGCGCTCCAAGTCAGACTGGAGCTTCCTAGCCTCTTGTTCGAAATCGCGAGGACCATCGAAATTGTGACCTGTAGTGCCTCGATCTTGGTTCAGAGGAGTTTCGAGGCTATGCAGGTTGTGCTGCTGTGCGTGAGTTCCGGATGGTGGAAGGGCGTTTAAGGCGTTATTCCCGTGAGCGCCGCTGTTGTTGAAGTGCTGGTTTTGGTCGGTGTTTGGGTTCTGACCGGATACTTGAGCACCGAAGTGAGATGGGACTTGGTTGTTGTTGAGTGCGGACATGATTCGTTCAAGTATAAGCTGTTGTGTTGGAAATTAAATTTGTAGTTGTGAAAGTGTTAATGTAGAAACGGTTAATGCTGATGCTTTATATACAAAAAATTCAGGAGTGCAGGTGGAGACGTTAGCTTTCGAGAATGATGTCACGGATACGCTCATGGAAACGCATTCCATATCACAGAGGAGTCTATGTGTGAGTAGTGGAGGCCTTTTGGCTCTATGGTCTCATGTTTCAATTACCTCATTATATAATATTGGCACTGCGCGTGTAATGGGGAGCGTAGGAAGGCCTAGGCGTCTAGACCTTTCTCCTTCGAAATAATTTTTTAACAAAGGTAGAACATAATCACTTGCAATGAATTTCTTATCTCTCGTATTTAACCGTTAAATAAAGCGCATTGGCGTCTCTCTTTCATCACGGCCGCCGTAATTATCACTTAATTGTCTGGAGGACCATGTCGGTCAACTGTAGAGTGAAATCTGGGGAACGCCCGATGATGTCATATTTCATCATACATAACTCCATTGGGCACATACATAGTATGCTGCTAAATTTAGAACATGTCGCTGAACAACATTTCTACAAAGGCCTATGTTTAGTAGAATTATAAGGAAGGTTCAGTGAATATGGCACATATTCATCTTGTTGTTATGTGTTGCTGAGAAAAATTCAAACATTAATATGCAGTAGTAGATAAATAATGTGCTTTATATATAGCCGTGCGCACTCTATGATAGATCTTCAATACAATTGCAAGTGCAAAGCTATTCATTAATATTGAAGGATTTGAAGCTATGAAGATTGCCTCGACTTTGGGCTTTCCGATTGTGAACTTTGCTTGGTATTCTTCGCTTGGGTTTGACCTGCTAGATTTCGCCGTACTTCATTCTCTGGATCACCATTTGTGTTTGGCGAGGATTGTGATGGAGGTCGATTCATCTGGTTGTCTGGCGCTTTGCTCGTCCCATACAAATTGGCATCGTCGAAGCCTTCGTGACGGTAACCAGGAGTGTGATGCTCCTGTATGTGCTGTGCAGAACATCGATGATCTGCATGATGACGCCTGTAGTTTGAAGACATTGCGTGGATGATGAAATACAGCTCGATAAAGTGGAAGTTAGAAGAGCAATTAAACTGTGATAAAAGACCAATCAATCGCTGATGTTTTGATTGGTGGTCTTCGGGAATCAAGTGAGCGAGAAATTCTGCCTGATACACCGGCAGTCAGAGAGAGTTTCAGTTCGATGGCACTCACCTGACCCATGTCTATCCTACGCTATTCACTCGAAAGCCAAGATCCTATACATCGGCTTAAACACAAGCATATTCGATCAAAGGTGGTGCGAACCTCGCTCAGGGGCTGCCTGATCGGATGTGGAGGTGCGATATATTCGGACCGGCGGACCACCGTACCGTCAATTACCGCCCGTATCAATGAAAACGGGAAGCGAGATATTCTTAACTCTCACCCGAACCATGAACACATGCACTTCAAACACGGCTACTGTCTTCAGGATTTAAGCAATAGGGAAAATATTCGGTTACTTTTTCTTCATATAGGTCGATTGACTCCTTTCAAAAGCCTTCATATGGTCCACCTGATCGCCTTGCTGCTTGCTGAATGACATTGACCGCTTCAATATGTCGTGTGGATAAAGCTGCCAAGTTCACTTAATTCTCTCCACTTTTCCGCTGGCCACACATATAAAGGACGTGTAGAATGAGATAAAATTTTTACGAATCCACCTCATCATCTAGATGTTGTTTTCCGACAAAAAATCTATCCCTGCCCTCATCGCCCTGTTCGCGTCTTTCATTGCCGTAAAGGCCGGTGAATGTACCGTTCCAGCCAGCGGAGATGGGATCACAGACGACTCACCTGCCATCTTGAAGGCATTCACGGACTGCCAAAAAGACTCTATCATCACTTTCACAGCGGCAAACTACAGCGCATTTACACCCATTTCTTTGACGGACTTGAGTATGCCCCCCTATTACTATGTCCCTACACAACTCGCGTGCTAACGTTCTGCATAGGCAATGTTACCGTTCGCCTGAATGGAAATCTTCTTCTTCCAAATAACATGACGAGGGTGCAGCAAGCGATAAATATAACCCAAAACCAAGCTAGTGTATGTGCGCCAGACGTGGCACAACTTGATTTAATGCGGCTTTTAACACTTCTCTGCAGACATATGCCACACCGTGGTTCTATATTCAGGGGACAGATGTCCAGATTCTGGGATCTGACGAATTCGAGTGGGGTCAGTTCCATGGATTTGGACAGCAATGGTGGGACATTGGGAACAGAGTATGCCTTTAGCCCTCCCATCCGAGATAATATGCTGACTGGCGTGCCCTGAAGATTCTGAGGCCACAGCTTGCAACCTTCAATGTTACCAACGGTTTGCTGCGGGGACTGAAAGTCATCAAACCTATTGCATGGGGTTGGAATCTACCCGGACAGAACATTCGCGTAGAGAACCATTTCGTCGATGCTATGCCCAACAATGGCACCCGTACTGACACTGTCGTAAGTCTGTTTCTCAGCAAGTGATTTCAAAAAGCTCACCTATGCCTTTTCTTCCTCACAGAGCTTCCCCTTTAACACGTAAGTATTTCAGTTTATGCAATTAACGTCTTTACTAAAGTGATGTCATCTTCTCATTAGTGACGGTACGCTTCTCAAGCATGAGATTTTCACTTTTCCTAACATCTATTAGGTTTCAACCTTTCCGGAAGAAATATCACCGTCGATGGGTCCGTTTTGTTCTCTGCCTGTTTTTGTTCTCCATTTGCTCATTCTTTCACAGCTACTATGGCCACAATGGCGACGACTGTATTTCAGTCATCAACGGGGCTCGCGACATCGTCGCAAAGAATGGCTATTGCGGTTTCTCTTCTCATGGCCTGTCAATTGGATCCCTTGGTCGCAATGGTGCTGAACACACTGTGCAAAATGTGTTGTTCAAGAATTGGACCATGGAAGGAGCTGTATACGGTGCCAGAGTGAGTTGACAACCTTAGAGGCTTGTAAAACAGATTCTAACGTGCCCCATAGTTCAAGAGCTGGACTGGCGGTCGGGGTTGGGCAGATAACATCACCTGGGAAGACATCACTCTGATTGATGTCTCGACCGGAATCTTCATCACTCAAAAGTATGTATTGAATTCCCACTTGGAAATACACGGTAATACTGACTATCGTATTTCAGCTATTATGACCAAGTTTGTAGCCATTGACCAAAGGAAAGAAATAAACTGACACGAGAGACAGGATAAAGGACCACGCCCACCCAACAATGAGAAGACGAGCACAAGAATTTCCAACATCTTTTACAAGAACATCAAGGGCACATTGACGACCAACTGGAGTATGTCTTGTTGTGTTTACGCTTTGGTTTCTCGTAACTAAACCCACTTTCAGCTGATGGAACTTGTATCAGCAACCCCTGCTGGAACTATATCGACGGTATCACACACAACACAGGCATCATTTTTGACTTGTTCCCCGAGACAGGTAATTGTCCCTATTATTCTCTTTAACCAAAACCATTTCTCATCAAGTTATCAATGTATTAGCTCTCAACATCTCCGCTGTTGACATTGACATCAAACCCGCGCCCCAATTCGCCGCAAACGGAACGACGGTTTTGTGTGACCCTTCCGCACTCGTACCAGGAGAGCAGGACGGTCTTGGGTTCAAGTGCCATAACGGTCCACTCATCATCACACCAATTGTCGTTCCAACTTCTTCAGCATTGTCAGCATACTCTGCTTCGACAGTCATGATGGTGTTGGTGGCCGCCTTCAGTGCTATTCTTTCAATGTAAACCTTTTTTTTCTCGTTTTGTATCATGTACAACCATAAGTAGAATACAGGGTTTTTGAGGACATTCTGCATCAACTCTTCAATGCTTCTCAGAATTGAGGCAGGAAACGCTTGGGCCAGGACGAGCGTACCATCGGAGGAGTAATTGAGGACTTCGCTGTCCTTGGGGCATGGCAAGAAGACGAGAAATTTATGCGTGGCACAAGGTTAGGGGCAAGGCATTTTGAGGCATTCAAGTTTTGAATCTATAAATTGCTCGCGGTTGCTCTTCATTTCCCCGCAAGGCTCTCCCCAGCATTTACACGTCTCCAACTGTAACCTTCAATGAAAAAATGACAGTTAATCTGGCTCTTAGATGACAGCAGAAGTTCACGCGCTAGAATAAAAGGAAGCTGAAGGCAGACGGTCATACCATGTGTGTTGGAAGCCTGTCTGTGACAGTTGCACACGAGTCTGGTGACAAGCATAGCACGTTAGCCCTTCGAGTCACTTGCTTTGAACGCCATCCTCAACGTCCAGATAACGGATAAAAGTGTCAGTTAAGAAAGTACGGTGTGTTGTTAGAAACCAATTTTTTATTGTTGATTTCTACAATTTAAAACTTGAATCTGTAGGTAAGGCATTGCTCATTCATGCCATCCGTTCAAGAGCAATCGACACGAGAGAAATCCTCGCCTTTCTCTCACTTATTTGGAGGAAATTCTGCTTTATCAGAAGAGGATCATTCAAATGTCAGAAGACACTTGACAAGAGCAAAGGCTGAGATTTCTTCTCTAGATGCTGAAATAGCGGAGCTGCAGAGACGCGTCGAGTCACTCCAGTCCAAAAGATCTGTCCTGCAGGACGATGTAGACTTACACCAGCCCCTTATATCAGCCATTCGGCGTCTCCCCTTTGATATTCTGGAGCAGATCTTCTATTATTGCCTACCAACGACGCGAAACGCTGCCATGAGCACGTTGGACGCGCCCCTGAAGTTCTCCAGAGTGTGCTCTTCATGGAGATCCGCCGTCTATGCAGCACCACGACTGTGGCAGACCCTTCATATTGCTATTCCATCCTTTCCTTATCGCTCTTTTGATAATATCACCTTTGGTTCACATGGATTCCCTGCCCACAAGTTGGTCGACTCTCAGAGACAGTCCGAAATCGATATCGCCGTCAGGCGTATGGGAGGCGCCATGCAATGGCTCAGGCGGTCACATCCATACCCCATATCCATCTCCATTGCACTACGATCTCATGATAATGTTGTGCCTGAAGTGCTCAACGTCATCTTTACCACTATGTTCGGCTTCTGCGATAGGTGGGCAAATATCGACTTCGATCTTCCCTTTTCCCAGAGAGCTTTCCATATGCTCAGCTCCGTAACAAAGGAAAAGCTAATTCACCTTCGTACATTGCGCCTGAAATGGTCGCACACACCCCTTCCTTCGTCCATAGCCCATCCAGAATGGTTCAAAACCCAGTTGATGCTGGCACCCAATCTTGAACATTTTCAAATGATTGGCTTTGCCGATGGTTTCAGACTTGGTGTAGCTTGGTCCCAGCTGACAGAGCTAACGATTGAGGACTGTGCCTTACCTTCTGATGAGGCCCGCAATATTCTTGCCAAATGCCCAAAGCTCCGACTTTGTCGATTACACATTTCCCGCACGCCTGCACCAGTGCAGCCCATCGACCCACGAATCATTTTCATGAACGAGCTGGAATCTTTTGCATTGATCGAGCGTGGAGCTTTCCCTGCGCGAATACGTGCACCTAAGTTGCGCAGACTCATTTACGAGGCCTGTCGGGATTACAACGTTGGGCCAACTCAACACTTTGACGTTTTCGAGCTCACCCTCCAGGGAGACCTGCCAACGAGACTTCCATGCTACAATCTTGAAGCAGTCACTTTTGATCCTACCACTACGAGGCAGGACCTTATCCTCGATTTCATATCTTACGCCCCTAACTTGCGGGAATTACGCTTGGAGTCACCCAAATCCCAAATTACGACCCCCGAGAGGACTTGGATGACGACGCACGAGTTTAAAATTGGAGACCATTTTGTCAAAGCCTTGACTCCAGTTATCAGCAGTGATGTAGAAAATGGTTCCATTGAATCTGCTGCAGCATCATCCAGCACCCAATCACGCAGCCTCTGCCCTAAACTTGTGCATTTCGAGTGTACAAGTCGCACAGGCTTCTCTGACAAGGTTCTGTACGAGTTTATTCGCAATAGACTCCAGTTAAGCACGACGCCCGAAGGACAAGACCAACCCCCATCATACTCCGCCCTCCAAAAGGTCGTCGTGGAATTTGAACGAGTGAAGGAATTGGAAATTTGCGAGGACCTCCGGGTTGCTGGGTTGTATTCCTCGACGACAGGAATGGAACTGTGCCTCACTTACCACTCCCGTAAAGAAGGGTATACCAGCCCCGAAGTTATGTCGCCTTGGAATGGATTACGGTCCAGAGAAATGATTCCAAATAACGTCGATTGGGTATTTGACGAGCACGATCTGTATGCTTGAGCTATAAATAATGTACTTGTAATATATCATAGTGTATGTATGACCCATCTTTGTAGTACTAGAGAGATACTTTAGGCCAATATGTCTTCCTCTATCACCACCCAGTCTACGCAATCCGGCACGGCCTCTCTAGATCGAATGCCATTCCAGGGAGAAAGCTGCCCTGTGTTATGCGAAGACTTTGCTGTCTTTTTGTATGTCAATCGAAGGTCGACTCCCCCGCCCTTCTCATCACTCAAGGCGAGTTTCGAACATCCCCGAAGGTTTTCTAAAACATCCATCTCAACAGGACGGTCGAAGTTAACGACCACTTGTCGAAGGGGCGAGAGTATACCAGCATGCAAGTCCCAATCCAGGCTGTTCAGCCCGCACCCTCCGTGCCAGTCAGATGAAGCAGAAAAACGGGATCGGCCGCGGATGAATGCAAGGAGGTGGTTGTCCGTAAAACCCGCGCGAGCTGTACACTTGAAACGTTCCAGCTTGGGGCAGAGAGGACTTTTAGAAGCATGGTGCACCGGGCCATTCTTTTCCACTGGCATCAGCGCTTGAAGAAAGCCGTCTCCTATATCAGAGTTGACGTTCCACTTCCACTCTGCACAGCTAATGTATGTCTTCGGAACCTCCAGGAACAACTCCTTGACGTTCGGGGTGAGCGATAAGAAATTGATTATAGTGTTTGGATGGATTGTGGTAGGATCGAAAGCCAAAGCCTCTAGGCTCCGACCTGCTGGACGGCCGTCGACGTCTTTCAATAGCTCGAACATGTCAAAGTGTTCCCGATCGCATCTGAATGCTTGATGTGCGAACCGTTTAAGGTTGGGTGCACGAATCTTGGCTGGGAAGGGTCCACGTTCAAACAACGTGAGCAATTCGAGGTGAGTTAGACATATGACAGGGGAATCGACGAGTAGAGCGGGCGCCGAAGAAGGGGAAATATGGAGTCTGCACCGACGGATGTTGGGGCATTCGATGAGAATACGATGTGCTTCGCTCGGTGATAAGTCGCAGTCCTCGATGGTCAATTCTGTTATCTGCGGCCAAGCGATATCGAGGTTGTGTGCCCCAGAAAACCCAACGAGTTGAAGTGCTTCGAGGTTCGAAGCGAGCATCAATCGAATCTGCGACCATCCAGTCTGTGCAGTGGGTGGGAGAAAGCATGGCGACTTGAGCCATCTAAGGCGAAGGCTTCGGAGGTGAGGGGTATTTTCCGGGCAAAGATATTGAAGCCAGTTGAATGTCGTGTTGGATGGCAAGGGTAGCTCAATGTCAATGTCGGCCCATCGCCCCGAAAATCTAAGGATGGTGTCCCACATAATGTCTAGAACCTCAGTGAAGACATTGTTGTAAGGGCCGCAAGCAACTGAGATGGAAACCGGATAATGACAGGCACGTTCCAACCATTCGACAGCGGTGCGCATTCGTCGTCGTGCGAGCTGAATTTCTGCACTTTTGGTTTCGTCTGCAACGACGGACTGTGCAGAAGGGAATCCCCCGTAGCTGATGGGTTGATAGGAGGACGACGGAACGGCCAGGTGGAGTCTGGTCCACAATCGAGGGGCTTGATAGACTACAGACCTCCAATAGGAGCAAACCCGTGCATACTTCAAGGGCGCATCCATAACACTCATGGTTGGATTTCGTGTCTCGGGCAGACAGTGGAAAAGGATCTGCTCGAGGATTTCGAAGGGTATACGTCGTGCAATTGATATGATAGGTCGATGAAGAGCAATTTCATCGCGGAGGACAGTTTGAGCAAGTTGAAGTGATTGGAGGCGGTATTGGAGTTGTGTAATTTCTGCGTCGAGCAGAGATGACTTGCTTGTCAATTCCGACAAATGCCCTCTAACAGTAGCTTCCTCCTCCTCCGAAGGACAGACGTTTCCTTCAAACAGTTGCTTTGGGCACAATGTTTTGACCATATGTCACGGGAATGATGCAGCGTCCAGACACAATGTTGGGTTCTTCACTCAAGCCTGAAGTTATGGGAGAGATAGTGAAGTTAATGAAGAAGGAAACAGGGAGGGATTCAGCCTGGATTAGAACCGACCGAATTTGAATCTATGTGCGACCAGCCTAAAACCGATTCCCATCTTGCTGTCTAAAGTTCTCGTAATTGAATGGAGTAGCACTGTGGATGTTCGACGTACGTCTCCAAGTATCGGACCCCCGACTATCGGAGCGCTACAGAGACATGGAAGGTCAGACCCTGGCTGGGACACACCACCACACCAAGGGGTGGTACCTACCTAGAATATTCTATTCAGTTGAACAACATTCAAGTGTCGCAGATAACTCACGTTGCGTCCAACAACGACGCGGTTGGCATGGTTGACAATGACACAACAGGCGTTCCTTGTCAGCTGATACCTCGAGATCCACACCCTGTCAATTAAGCAAAGCTCAGGAATGCACTTTTTGACACAGTACGAGGTTTTCGGATCTTGTGTGCAATTTCGTGCGGTAACTTCAGTCGCGCTGCTCAGCCACGAAAATCAGTGCGTTAGTGGGGATCTAGGTTGCAGCGCCAGGAATTTAATCCTTATGGAGCAGCATTAGAGGCGGAGATGAAAAGCAAGTAACACAAATTGTAATACACAAATGGTAGATTCAGAAGTACAAAGAAGCTGACTTCAAGTCAGCAGAGAATGTTTTATCAGTACACTCAGCATTGGTCAACGAGCTTGTTCTTCGGCCAAGGTTCTCCAACCTCACTCCATAGGGTGAAGTTCGCATTGGTATATGCATCCATGTGTCTATTTAGCAGTACCCCGTCAACAACCGAAATCTTGAATGAGATTGTAGCATACCGGTTAATGTAATCAGTTGTTGGGAAATCCTTTGGGTTACAACCAACGTTGACGGAGCCTGCAGGCTGATAGACCCGAATGTAGTCAACGCTCATAGTCGCAGGGAAGATCAAGTTCTCAAAGTCGACGAAGCCGAATTTGAGCGAAAGGCCAAGATTAGCGATAATGTACTTTTATATATGGTTAGCTGAAGAGCTTTTTGTGTATGGATAAATGGCAGTCACCATAGGCTCTTGGGGAATAGGTCGCGTGTTGACACCAGACAAGGCATCGGGTCCGAGGCCAGGGCCACGAATAGTCCACGAAAGCTTGCCATCATTGACCCAAGTGATATAACCATCATCAAACCTTATCATGAATTAGCATGGCCGTAAAGATAAGCAAAGGTAACACAATTACCCAGTTTTATACTCGAATGCGTAGACCGCGAAGCATCCTCCAGAACGCTCATAACATGCTTGGTTAGTTGTCGCAAGACCACTGGTTGTTTGTTGGAAGGCACCTATTGAATAATGAGATTCGAAGACAGGATGAACAACAGGAAGGTGTACCTCCGATGAAAGTGTTGAAAACGGTGTTGGGAGCGTCATAAATGATCATATTTTCAGTACTGTTATCCCAAATGTAGCCGGCCTGAAGGTGAAGTGATGAGTCAATTGGTAAGGCAATATGACAGATAGGGTGGATTTACATTATACGGGGCCCATTGAGTTGAGAGTGACGCATGTCCCACTCCGTTGTCGACGATGGCTTCCAAAACGTCAATTTCAGGAGCCGCACGCCCGACGTAAGTGCCGTCGGGGCGAATGGGCCCGGGGTGATCTTGCCCTGCACAAGTGCAAGCGCTGAGTTTCTGACCAGGCAGCATTGACTACACAAAGCAAAAGTAAGCGTGAGGTCAGCTAAAAATGCGAGTATACCGTACCAATTGTCCGTCAAACTTGGGATCACCACCAGTAAATGCTGCTGCAGGAGTTCGAGTCCCTGGGATCGCTTGGTTGGGAAGGGTTCCAACGTCACATGAATCGTAGGTGTATGGCCACTAAGAAAGTCGAACGTCAAAATCAGGTGGGTTTAAACGGGTTGGGGACTTACCATTCCTTCTAGACTGCCACCGAAACCGGCTCGTCCTGGTGAGAGAAGTTCAAAACGACATTTAGGAGTAAAGTTTGAGCCTCATACCAAGGTTGCCCATCGACCAACTGAAAACAGGATTTAGACAAAGGCTTGAAAGCTATAGGATGGAGACTACTCACACGGCTGGCCATAATCCACTAACATCAGAAGAGCCTGGTAGCATAACACGAGCTAACGTTTTGTCAACATTAGCAGCTGAGCTAAAGAATACCTGTGGCGCTACTCACCTTCGAGAATTCCTCCAGTAAAGCAGAATTTATTCCTAATTATGAGTCCCATTAGTTACAGTCATAAGAAGTTCAAGGGGAAATTAATGCCGACCATGATTGGATCTAAAGTTGAACACGCTCAGAAAGCGGATGAAAGTGTATAATTGATTTAACGCACCATTCCTGAACGATAGGCCAAATTATGGTTTTGGGTTGGATCAGCGACACGTTCAATAGTAAGGCGCAATGAGCCGCCTTGAGTGCGTGCTAGGAAGCTTAAAATCAGCACCCTTCTAGCCGAGGCCAATCTGTGATAATACCTTGTGAAGGATCATACCACTCAAGATCTTCCTGTAATCATTGGGTTCAACACTCTAACTCTTCTCTGCCCCAAAGTAAAAAGCACAAACCGTTCCCCAGTAGTGCAGATCAACTGCTTCCCAGAATGGGTCGTCCCCTGGATAGAAAGTTCGACCATCCTGATTGAATTCATCGGAAAAGACGAGGACCATCTCTTCATTGGGGTTGGTGTAACCAGGTTTTGTATATGCTGACTTGGGCGTGTCGCGATCAATCATTCCAAAGTTACCTGTGATCTCGGGCAGCTGTCCTGATGCGTTGATCCCTCCCAAGTTGAATCCTCCTTGATTCGTCTGGCGCTTCTCGGTGAAATGAACGATAAGAGGGTAGGCTATGTATGCGAGTTTTATGAGAGTGTGTTTAGAGTTGATACAGAGCAATAAACATACCAGCACTGAATACAAAAAGATGTTAATATTGGCACAAACATAAAAATAGATTGACAATGACGCACAATAAAGCAATCAAGCCGACGAACAAGATGACCAGACATCCCATGTTAGTAAACGCACGGGCGGTGAAGAGAGTGGGGTCAGCATCTTCAAGCAATGGATTGTGCAAATCATCATCGGGATCCTTGGACCAGAGTTCAACCCCCCAATCCTGGGGTGAAGGACCTAGAGAGTACTGAAGGGGGTTGTCAGAGACAAATACCCAATATATAGCTCTGTTCTATTCAATACCTTTTCATTTAAGATGGCCTGGGGTGGTCAAGGGTGATCAATTATCTCACTGACTTGTTCACTTATACTGATCATACCTGTGACTGACGGAATGAGGTCTTGGATGAGGTCGTAGCGAAAGAACTGGTAGTTGGCGTCCTGGACAACGGCAGAATGGGGGTCGCATCTCTTGGATAGCGAAATGACATTGTAAACCGTGAACGAAAGGATTCCTTCTCAAAAGGAGCCTCTGAAAGTTGCTCTCAGAGCAAAGGAATGAAGGATGAGTTGGACAAGAAGATGGAAGAAAAGAACAAGGAGCTAGTTAGCAGATGATCACTGTCAATCCTCATTCCTGATTTTGTGACATTTGTTTCCAATGTCAATGACATTGACCATCTGGTTCCTACATTCCCTCTTATCTCATAGGACCTGAACAGCTTTCCTCAAAGACCTAAGAAAACGAGCATTTTTTTAAAATCCAGAAAATTTATTCCTAAATTCAAATTCAAAGATTAATGTTTAAGTTTACCGTTGCGACCTGGAGGCTATTGTGCTTGACCAGAGTATTTTAGACGACGACAATCAAGAGGCAATGGAAACAGCTTTGTCTTGGCAAACTTGGCATTGTTCAAGGACCATCACGTGGCCACTGCTCTAAAATTAGAATCTGAATCGCATTTCAACCCTGGGCCTTTGGAAGACACCCCTGAGGTGCAACAACGATGGCCACATTTCTGGCACTTCCAAGGGATTGATTGAACAGGTTGACACGATCTAATTCCACCATCGAATCTATTCCATCCTGATCAGCATTCAACTCTTCTTTGAACCATTCCATTCGGTCATTCAAAATCGTCTCCTCCACCTTGGGTCCCAGTAAGCAGCGTTTAACGTGTAACACCTCCAGCCGCTTTTCCAACGACTGAAAGTCGACGTTTGTTCCATTGAAATGTGTCGAAATTCTTTGAGGTTCATCCGGTTCATGACCTATAGGAAGGTCACTCACGTATGGAGGGAAAGTGATTCCAAGTTTCTTCGAAGCGGCATCTACGAAGGATGACCATGACTTGTAAACCGCATCAGAAAGTCGACCCAAACGAGTGTGGTTGTTGGTTTGACCTGTGCTGGAATCGTCTTCTGCTGCGTTCCTTGCCGTGGTACTTGAAGTGTTCGCCTGACTCTCCCAAGCTTCTGGTCGACGGTTCCATCGAGCAGGCACTGTGGCGGATTTGTTGACAGTGTTGTCAGGCGTTGGTGAATTTTCGGTGGTATTAGAAGTCGCTTGTTCAAGCAGCCTTCCTAGTAGTGCCCTCCATACAACTTTCCGAATAGACAGTTTTACAGAGGGAAGTGCGTTCCCCGCAGCATCAAGCCAAGTTGAGGGAACTTGTGCCGCGAGATGATAGGCTGCGACAGGAAGCGGTGGATGAAAGCTGTAGCGTTTTGATAGTGGAAAATCTGGGGATTTAATGAGTTGTTGCATGTTTCGCATCGATTAGGATGTGTCAAACATACCGCCAGGGCGCATCAGGTTATAGCAGCAACCAACGGCCACGACAGCCGAGGAGTACCACAAAGAGTGTCTATCTTGCTTGCGTGACGAAGATAGATATGCTCGTAGGATATCAGGAGTCAGTGATCCACAGGCATGTAGCCCTATCAGGAGCACGGGAACAGGACTTGAGGAGGCTCGTTCCGAAGGTTGTTTCTCCGATACCCATTCGTCGATGATCGCCAGAAGATTATCAGTTGTAATGAGGATAGTTTTGTGGTCGATCTGTGGATCTGACTCTCCCAATCGAAGAACCCGATTTTCCCATTTCCTAGCACCTTCAGACTGCGCAACATCAGCATCCAAGGCCAAGATATTAGACTGAGGTAAATTATGTTTTAGAGCTCGAGTAAGATAGCCCTATATAGAAATTGAAAAGCTGATCAGAAAATTAGTGGGAGGGAGTATGAATGAAAGGCTGACCTGACCTGCCCCAACATCGACGATGAAGGGTATTTCTGGGAGGTTTTTGACAAGTTTAACGATATAAGCAGCCATGACTGCGACTTCATGTCGCTTTTTTGGCGACATACCCTGCTCAGAGGGCAACTTGATGATCGTTTCATCTATTGCGAGTGGTGGCCTTCCACCCAACTCAGATGAGGTTACGAGGTCTAGCCATGGTTGTGCTGGCAATTGAATGTCCTGAGGGTGTATGGCATAGTAATTTGGGTGAGTGCTGAGTAGGGTCAGATCAGCGTCATGAAGGAAAGGGTCAAAGGGTGGCATTTCCTTTTCGGATGGATTGCAGTTAATTAATTAAATCATGACTGCAAGCCACCACCACCCTTTCACATAACCTCAGTGAACTTGTCGAATATCGAAATATCTGTGAGACCATCTTTCATCTCATATTTTGTATGGAAACGCTGAACTGTGCTATCCAAGCCATTTTTTTTGTCAATTCTAGCGACCGCAGCGGTAGATCGTTGCGGCAGGACACTTGGCCAGGTGAAATTAGCTCTAATAAGCTCGATTTTTATTTTTCTTAGCTCAAATTTTGACCTACAACAGTTTTTATCCAAGTCAAACGAAAGCCTATTAATAAGGGGGGCAATGACGGCGTGTAAGTGCCAAAAAGTGTTCTTTCTCCAGTGGCTGATTATTAAAAGTTAATACCACAGGCACGATTGAAGAAGACGCCCAGCACAAGGCAGAAGAGCTGTTAAAACTCAAAAGGTGTCAGAATAACTTGGCGCCCATTTCACGACTTCCGCCCGAACTGCTAACCAGAAGCTTCGCATGGCTTGTAGAGGACTTTGCTTTCCGCAGTCCAGAAGATTGGAATAGTCAAACGATACAATGGGTTAAAATCACCCATGTTTGCCACCATTGGAGAGAGGTCGCTTTGAACTCTCCACACTTGTGGTCCATACTCGTGAACTTCAAGCCCAAATGGGCCGAAATTCAACTCGAAAGGTCGAAACAGGCTTCCTTGTATTTGCATCTCCGGCCGGTAGGAAACGTACCACAACAAACGGCTTGCCTAAGGAAAGCTCTGGATTACTCCTATCGTCTGCGCAGTCTTCGCGTTTCAGCTTTTTCGTGCGGTCCAGCGCTGACCAGGATACTTGATGACGACAACTTCCCTCGTCTCCAGTCCCTCGTCATTGACGGTACAACAACAGGAACCGTTGTTCCTTATCCAATTTTACCTGAAGCCTTTATATTCCGAAAGGCACCTCACCTTCAAAGACTCGAATTGGAGAAATGGGTTCTACCATGGACATGTCCGATCTTTGAAAGGCTCACAAGCCTAAAACTCACAGCTCGCAGAACCTTGACACCTCCTGGCGCCGCCAAGGATTTTTTTGACGCCCTGGAGAGGATGTCGAAAATCGTGGAGCTCGAGCTCGATATCTGCCTCCCCGACGCGCTCAGTCTGGACCTTGCTGCACCATCACGGCAGATTCGAATGGTCAACCTTGAAAAGCTCGTTCTGCACGCGTTGATTGGCCAATGTTCTGCGATTTTAAACCACATTTCGATACCTGCGACAGCATCCATTCATTTATTCGCCCGGGGGACGGATTACAGCGACATGTTTTACGACGTCGACGAGATCTGTTCATTGCACCTTCCACCATTAGTGGCATCGATCCATTCAGCATGGCTCTCTAATCCTCTATGCGCTACCCCGTCGTCTGACCCGTGTAACGACGAACCAACGCCAAAGTCCCTGTCTCTCCAGTCAGCGCACGTGGTAAACGGTACATCTGGCTATTTCTTGGTATCTATCCCAAACCAGCACCTCACCAAGCTCGTAAATCTCGCGAGCGTTCGAGACGTTCAAAGGCCTGATTTTCATCCTTCAGCTCTATCGTTTTCCGTCACCACCAAACCCGATCTGGATGATACCGGTATACAGACCATAAACCAACACCTTACATCTCTCTTTACTTTGTCAAGCCTCAAGACCGTCGTTATGAAAAGCTGGTTCTCTTTAACAACGTGGTCCAACCTTCGGGATCTGCGTACATTGGAATGCATATTTCTCAATAGCAGGGACGCGGGTGTTCGTTTTATAAAGTGCATATCGGCTGACCCCATTGTACAATGTGACTGTCACTATCAAGGCAGCGATGACGATGGCTCGCTACGCGATACCGCTACCAGTATCACATTTCCCAAGCTGAAAGTCCTCAGTATCATGGACGTCGACTTTACGTCTCTTACAAATGTTGATATTCAGTGGGACGCGTTTCTGACGTTTTTGGAATCGCGACATGACATTGGGAAGGATATTTCGCGCATTCAGTTGTTTTTGCATGATTGCACCTTCTCAGAAGAACAGTACAGAGAGCTGAAGGTAGCTGTTGCTCAGGTTGAATTGTTTGGCTCTTAAGATGATGTTTATACATAATTAATGGGATCACCAGTCACGGTCAAGTCGGTGGTCGGTTATCGTAGTTGTTTCGTGTTTTCTCAGCTCCTTGATACTTATCAGGTTGTGTACATGACTCGTGGAGATCCATGGCGCTCAGCGCTCAGCGCCCATGTTTCGTCTTTGTTCTTTTACGAACTTGTCTTGTGAAGTTGCACGTAGAATCGCACGCGAAGCCGGTAACTCGGAGCAAAAAAACACACACTGTGGGTTACGATTAGTAAGGTCGAGTTCGAGGGCATGCGCGATGGTGGGGTCAGATGTCAACAGTAATTATTTTTAACTGTTGCTTAACGGCAGCCTTTTTCTGCATTTTTTGCGTAGAAAGTGGGAAAAAAATGTCATTCAGAAAGAATCACGGGAGAGAAAATCAGCAGAGGGGGATAGGCGACAGTGACTCGGATATGTTTGCCGACGAGTCAAGATTGTCCAGGTGAAATCATCTGGATACAGGCTCTTCGAACAGTTCTTCATCAGTGAGCGCGCGTTTTCAGTAAGTATTTTACGGAGGTTGTGTGCCGCAATGTCATAGGATGTTATTCAAGTCTCTTCAGGCCTCACTTCAGCCGGCCGTATTCCCGAGTGAATCCGGTGATGTTTCCGTCGATATCAGCCTCCAACTGGGTTACTACCTTTGACATTCGAACTTTGTGTTCGGGTCGTATTCCCACCTGAGAAGTCTGTATAAATATGCAAGATAAGCAAGTAACATAAGTGTATTACGAAGGTTCCGGAAAAGATACCGTTGCATGACCATTGAAAGACCCGCTGAAAATCCATGGTATGTATTGTTGTTTGCTACGGACAAGGTCATCGAGGCCCGTCAGAGCTTGTGCGCAGTGGACGCTCCATCATTTTTTGGATTCAATGGTGGGGTTGTCGTGCTATTCATCCACTGCGGTGTCCGGCCAAAATGTCCACACGGGCACCTACAACCGTTGAACGGCTTTTTTGGCACTCCGTAGTCATAATTTTGAATGTCCAGGAGGCCGATTAGCTTCGACAATCGTTGTGGCGGATTGCGCAGTAAATAGACCTAGGAATAACAGACTATATGAAACCAGATAGAAGGGAAGCAGTGCTGATAATCAGTGAACAGTAGCTCTTTTGCACGTTGACAAGAATCTCGGGTTGCAAGGAGTCGACTTCTGAATCAGAATCGCATGTCTGTGCTCCGGGATGAATTCAGAATTGTGTCTGTTGTTGACTGCTCGTCTGAACGGATCAAGTGAGAGATCATGCTGGTTGTTGAAGAGACTCTGAAGTCCGTAAATAGATCCCTGAGGTGTAGTGGGCGTTTTGCGTTGACAGCAGCAACAAAGTAGATTGTTTCATAAAAAAAAAGTGGCACCACTTTGAATTACTACCTGAACGAAGAACTTTGCGAGAGGACTCGAGTTTGAAACTGTGAACTTAGCGCCGGTTCGAGTTGAACTGAACAAAAACCTCTATCATGATCATGAATAAAAATAAACCCTCGCCTCCACGACATTACTTACGCCGAGTTCAAAGCGCAGCCGATGCCAAGTCAATTTACGCAGTGTTCTCTACTTTTTTTGAATAAATAAAATAGATTTAAAGAGGATAATATGATGACTGAAAGGTGCTGACGAATCGGGAGGACGGTATGACGAAGCCGGTTGTGAGAGAGAAGGGAATCCAAAGATGATGATTATTTATAACAGATTTAATTTCCTTTTTCCATCCTTTTTATCAACTTTCACCAAGTCTCAATCTCACACTATCTTCAATTCAAACTCTCATCATCATCACTAGACTGGACTCGCAATTCTTTATTACTTCCCCGGTCGTTCTCCCCGACGTCAAGGGCTGAAACATGTTCTCTTCAATTGCTTCATTTCTACCCTCAGCCCTCAACCTTCATACATCTCACGACCTTCCACGACCTACAATCAACCCAGAAGATGCAGTTACAGAAGACGAGGATGAGCAGAACAATCCTGAACAAAAACCTTGCGAGGATTCCAATTTGACAGACAGGGAGCAACCTAAAAGCAGGAAAGAACGAGAAAAGGACAAGGACAAGCTGGCGAACGAGGTCGGTATTATTTTACACTTACTGGCATCTTTTTTTCTCTTTATCATTGGGCTCTCATGGTTGGATTATTGGCTGGATTCGCCCAAACGCTTGTGTATTTCTGGTACGACATTCGCCGGCGTATATCGTGGTCAGAGGGCAATAACCTAGGGGTCATTCGGAAACTTTCCGAGCCAGCCAGGCTAAACGATGATGAATATGGTCGGCATCTTCGATGTGCCTCTATGCCCAGTGAACCATCGGTTCTCATACACGAAAATAAAAGTGGAACCACCCAACCATCATCAGGGTTCAATCGCGACGGGCGCCCATGGTTGGTACGGATCAGTCAACAGAGTGCTTTGCTGTCCTTCCAAAACTCCGGGTGAGTTGTGAACGTGTTTCATTGTTCTTTGTTCATGCTAATTCTTTATTTCAGTGCAGCCAATATATCTACTGCTCTAATCCACGACACCAGCTCCTGCTGATGACATTTGTGGCGCGATATCTATAACACGTTGGCACTCAGCGTGTGTAACCTCATAGGTCCCAAGGATTCATCTGTCGGTGTATTGTCGCTATCTATATCATTTGTGCAGAGCCCCACTGCGCACGCGACCTGCTTCATTTCCGACTAGTTCGCATTCATGACCACGTCCTAGCGCAGAGATAGGGGTCTATCAGCATTGGAATTCAACCATGGAGGACCCTTCCAGCTGTCCACTATGATAATCTCTCCCCTGATGCCGGATGACGACAGCGCCATTTCCCTGAACGCATTTCATCCTTGCGCGCGCACAATCTGTCGAGGGTGTGACTTTGACGTCTCGACTTTGACTCGCAATTGATGAGGTCATCAATGCTCCTCGACTCCAGCATAAATGATTAAGGCCACGCGACCACATCTGATTTTGAATTTCAATCATCGCTGCCCTCTTTCACATGTTTTCCGCTTATTTCTATTCTATTTTCTGACATGTCTTGAACTTGTTCCTGTTTCTGATCTATTCCCATCATTAGACCTTCATCTTCGTTAGACCGCCACCCTCGAAAACTAATCATCCTCTCAACCTCCAAGTTCAACTCGTTCCACCCAATGCTAAGCCACCGTCAGGGGTCGTACCAAACTCTCGCCACAATGAAACCAGCCCAGTTAGCAGCGGAACTAGCGAGTTTGGCGAATCAGATACGCCAGTCTCTGCAGGAAGCATGAACTCCATGTCATCCCAAGGATCCAACTTGCAACGCAGCGCATCAACAAAGTCTCGCGACCGCCACAGCGCCAGTGCGAATAATCGGCCAGAGGCTCCCACCAGAATCGGCACTCATAGTCGGAATAACAGCGCAGGCACAAGCAATTCCGAAGGTTTGACAAATGCCACGTCAAGCACGGCTTCGTTTGCCTCATTTGCCTCTGCTGCATCCAACACCTCCACGAACTCTGCTCACAGTTCCTCGTCAGGCAGACGGACTATTATACCCCTCTACAACCTCCAGGCACATAACGTCCTGACAAACGTCATCGTCGATGCTGGAAATGATGCAAAGATCGCAAAGTTCCAGAAGCGCGGTATTGAGGTGATTGACGTAGCTTTGATGGAACCTGTGGAGGTCTGGGGAGAGAAGGATCGTGGCCTCGGAAGCGGGGGTGGCACAAGTAGCTTTACAATTCAAGGGACCGGCAACGGCGGCGGATCCGCCATGAAAGAGGCTCAAAGAGAGAGTGCGCGGCTCAGTGTAGATGAACTTGGGGCAATGATGGGTAACTTTAGCATCCTGGGACCCAAAGAAGCCTCGACGAAGGAGAAGAGTGGGAGCGGCTTGTTGTCTGCTAGAAGCATTGGTGGTTTTTTTCAATCTGGCTCACAACAAAATGGGAGTCGACCACCGACACCGTCTGCGGCGAGTAGTGCAACTTCCCTTCATTCAACATCGCAGTATGCCCCCTCTGCAGTTCAACACAGACTTTCAAACTCCTTCACTCCTGACTCTGCTGCGCACATGGCTAGCCCTTCTGGGTCACCGAGGAAACTTAACCATCCATACCACCAGCATGAGAGCCCAATATCCATCTCTGCCCCGCCCAAGCGAAATATCTTCAACAAACTCTTCAGCAAGCGGAATGGCACTTCCACCCCTCCTCCACCTCCTCCCTCTGTTATCCTAGTACAGCCTGCAACACCTGACCCGAACTCTACACCTACTCCAGAAAGGATTACAAATGCAGGCCGTGGCGTCGCCTCTCAACAAACAGCTACATCACGTACGTCGGAAAAATCCAAGGGCAACAGAACCCGTTTTATGCCCCCACCACTAACTGGCTTAGGCACCACACCAGGACAAGAAAGTAATACGAGAATGTCAAGTAAATCGAGCAGGCAATTGTTATCCCCTCCTGATTCTGCTGCTACCACAAGACCCCCTTCGCAGTCACCGTTAGCTGGCTCTGAGCAAGTGACACCGACGGCTACCCCAAGACTCGCGACATCTGAAGAAGTGGAAGCTCGGTTTGCAAAGGAAGACGGACCAGCCACGCCGACGAACGCAACACCACCAGCGCTGCCGGAGAAGAGAGGCCACGGACGGAATCTCAGTTTGACATCTGCGATTACGAGCCCGCTCAAAGCGACGTTGAATAAGAACAAGAACCGCTTTTCTGCGGTTGTGTCTAATGTCGTTGGTGGATCTTCAGGCGCCTCTTTGTCCCCCAACGAACCTGTGGTCGAAGAAGCGAGTCGGAATGGGAGTCTCAGGGAGCAGGTTTCTGTGAAGGACTTTGCCCCTATGACTGCAGAACAGGAGAGGGAGAGCTCTCAGGACAGTCGGACGAGCAAAAGCCCTACCCGCACCCCCCTGAAGAAACCTAGTATGACCGATAGGGTACTTGCCCAAAACAACAGGGAAGTTTCACCCAATCCCAGTGTGGCGAGGAGCACGAAGAGTCGACGGAGTTTGGTTGGATCACAGACGAATGAGAGCAGCGAGTCTGGGAATGGATCTGTCCCACATTATCAAGCTCACCCCGCCCAACAACCTCCATTGATGATGCCTGATCCCACTGTTGCTTTGTCAAACGCGCGCCAACAGCAGCTACAACTTCGCCCTCCTGTGCTTGGCATTCAGCCTACGTTTGTCTCGGCGTCGTCTCCCGTCAGTAACGGTGTCGCTTCAGGCTCGGGCTTGCTTTCATCGGGCTACTCGAGCAACAATGCAACGACGAGTTCTATGGGACTTGCATCTCCCCTTGGTTCTGCGCGAGGACGCGGCAGTGCTGAGAATCCTGAATCTGTGTTACAGGGTCAGAGAGCGCTCATGTATGTGTGGCTCGTCCGTCGGTGGTTGAAGAAGCACCAGAGTCTGGGGAATGGTGCAAGCGGGGGAGGCAGTTTGGCAGCTGATGCAGCTGGATTTTTCTCGAGCTTGAGTCTGTCAAAAACGGGTGGCAAGACGAAGGAGAAAGGAAAGGAGAAGGAGGCTTTGGTTGCGCACCCTGGGCACATTCATTCTCCTCCGTATGGGATTCATGGTGTGTCGGAGGGGACAGGTGGACCACCGCCTTTACCCTATGGTGGAGTGGAGGTGAGGTTTGAATGGAAGCGGGCCAAAGCGAAGGATAAGGGGAAGGGGAAGAAGGACAGGAGGTCGCGAAATGTGACAAATCAACGCTCAAGGGGAGGTGGAAGTGATAACGAGATGGAGAGATCTGCCAGCGTAAGAGACAGGGATAGGTCGCGTGGTGGAGAAGAGAGCAAGGACGCGAAGGAGCGAGTTAAGGCAGCAGAAAAGAAGAAGCATCGGATGAGCACTGGTAGCATCAGCACGACTACGCAAGGGTCAGACGAGGCTGATGGGCCTGGTGGATTTGGGCTGAAACGAAAGGGCACCAGCACTGCGATTGACGACGAGGACGATGATTCGGATCCCGAGGACTCTGAGACGCCTTGGGTCTGCACACTCAAAGTACGACGTTCTGTGTTACAGACAAGTGCTGCAACGGGTGTTAGCTCTATCACCAACTCGATGCTTATGCCGCTGGGTGCTGCTCCTCCCGGATCATCGGGTGCAAGTCCGACCGTTGTTCAGCTCCACCCCCAAGTTCTGCGCGTCAAAGTCGGCACTCTTTCCCCTACCCCGCATCATCCGAAGGTTGTCGCTATGTTGAAGGTTCCCTACCCACTTCCGGATGTTGAAATCGAACGGATGGGTATTGTGAAGCGTAAAGGCTTCCCTGGAGCTCAACCTGGTGATAACGAAGAGGAAGAGCCCGAAAGTCAAGAACCATATGACGGCCTCACTCTGACTGCTGAAGAGATTAAAGACATCGTTTGCAGCACTGGCCTTTGGCTGGTTGTGAGAGAAGGCTTTGGTGGAGTGGGCAGAGTGAGCCGGAAAGGAGATGGATGGAGGATACGGGCATGATAAATCATGCCCGTATGATTGATTTTTAATGTCATCACAATTTTATGCTAAATTTTCATCTTTTTGATTCATGGCATGGGTTTTTTTACACTTCTTAACTTAATTTCATAGTGTCAGATTTTTTAACTTGCTGGTTGCAGGGTCGCTTTCTGTTCATCTGTCGTTTATCATGATCTCTACTAAACATATACTTATGGGCATTTCACATCT